>WBMW01002242.1:0-15412 GCA_013396635.1 Penelope pileata
TAGTGTTTCTATGATTCTACGAAGATTGCAACTTTGGCCTACTTACCCATCTTGAACACCTGTTAGCCTTGAGTTGAAGATACATTGGACACCTTGCTTCTTTGTTTTGTCCACCCTTATCAGGGAGGCTCGCTCAAACTGGTCTTGCTTATCATTCACACTGCACCCCTGCCGTGGTTGTTAATATCACAAACTAATTGCAAGCAAAGCACTCTGTTAGTAGCCATCTTAGCACACATACATACGCTGTTTCTGTTAGTATCTAACTCAGCACACATACGCTGTGCAAGTAACTAAACCAGGGCCAAGGCCCTGCATCAGTCTGACCATCAGGCAGCACTTCTGTGCTGTGCGGATGACAGAGCATTGGCACATCTGCCCAGAGGCTATGGGGTCTCCTCCTTGGAGATCTCCAAAAGCCACCTGGACGTGGCCTGGGCACGCTGCTCTGGCTGTCCCTGCTGGAGCAGGGTTGGGCCAGATGGACCCACAGATCACTTCCCACCTAAATTCTTCTGTGGTTCTGTAACTTAGTGCCCAGTGGCCACTAGGCCTTGAAAATGTTCAGGGTGGAGAAATACTGCATTCTTTCTACTGAGACTCCTCTTAGTTTAGTTGTATTTTTAGCAAAATCGGTGTTTCAGCCATTTGTATCAAATCAATTGCAGGAGTTCATGCCAGATATATTTTTGGTGGTGGAGCAGTTCAGGACCTTTTCTCTTCAGTATTTGCTAGCTGATGTTTTTCTTGCTCAGTTGATGCTGTCTCTGTAGGGCCAGGTCTAGGGTCTGAGTTTCCCAATTAGTTTTCATGAATCCTATCATGTTCTGGGCACTTACCCACTTGATGGGGCAGAGCAAGTGCCAAGACGTCCTTCTGATTTTCCATTCCTAGTTCAGTTAGGAGAGTTTAGTTTAACATTACACAGGACATATATATCACATTATATATATATATATACATACACACATATGTATGTGTAGTGCATTAAAGTATTTTAGAAGTGAAGACAATCCAAGTACAAGCTAGCACTATTAATGATATTGATCCTCCCTGTTTCTGAAATCACCACTATTAGACGTGTTACTTGAAAATCTGCTAGTCTGTGAGGAATACCAAATTCCCTTTAAAAAGCATGATTGATTTCCATGCGTAGTTAATCTTGCATAGCCAATTGCTGCATTGCTACTGCAGCTTATACCTACCTGAGAAAAATCTCTTGAAGAATATACTGCTGAACTGATATATGGCCAAGTTCATTTCTGCTCTGAATTGGTGAGGGAACTTAGGTGTTGAAAAGGGCAGAGGAAAAATTAACATCTATTTTAGTAGTGTTAATTATGATTGTCAGTTTTATAATACATCTGAGAACTACTGTAAAGAACAACAGGTTTCTTTTGTGTTTCCATTTTAAGGTGTGTGCACAAATGATTTTTTTTGCCAGAGAACATCAAGGTTCATAAGCTATCTTTAGAAATTCTTACATGTAGATATAAAAAGGAAGTATTAAGTCTTGAAGATCATATTTTAAATATCAGCAAGACAGTTTTTCCTGGTGTAACCCCTGATGCAGTCATTTTATGATAATTATCTTGTAGATAATGTGGGAGTTGAAAACCTCTCCATAGCTCTGTGTTTTCTACGTCAGGCAGTTCTTGTGCATTAGGATGTCACCTCTTGGTGTCATAAAGTTGAACAAGTCTCTATATAGGGAAGAAGCAGAGAAAAGAAATGAAGGGTTAAAAATGCCCTGAGTGCTGGTTTTGCGCTGAGTACTCTATTTTTCAGAACCAAATATCTCAGGAACCTCCCTTGAGACAAGCTGATGCAGTAAAGCTCAGTTATACTTGATTGTAGCCAGTAGCAGCATAAAATCTTATTTTATTGGCTGTTCACACAAACAACACTCAGTGCATACTAATAATGTTGTGTTGCATTGATAATTAAGAAAAGACATTTATTATTAGCTTTGTATTACAAATGGATAGATTGCCTTGATCTTTTGGGGCTGATTGGGATATAGAAACTTGATAAGAACTATGACTGTAGTTTAGTGCTGTCTTATTGGGATGCAGTCTGATGAGCCTGAGAGCTATTCTCCATTCTTATTTTTGTAGTGCTGTCTTTAGAGGCTGTGCACAAACAGCTTTGAAGTATGTGTTTTGAAACTGCCTAGCTCTGAGAATTAGTTTGGGAGCCCGTTCAATTCGATGACCATTCTGGGAGAAGTTACGCAAAGCAGGCTGCATCCTTCATGCCTTTGGGTATGGTGAGGCTCACCCTGACACATCCCTGAGATAGAGCTTGCAAAAAGGAGAGAGGGCTCTGGGGAACGTCTTGTGATTGCCCTCCCTGTTACCTGCACTGGAGCATGGAATTTTTACAGTCTGACACTTATGCACTCACCAGTCCTACACCTGCCAGCCATCTCTCCCACTCCATCCCTTCTGGGCACGAAGGACTCGGAGTAGAAGGGCGGGTGAAGCTCCAACTGAGCTCACAGCTCAAAGACAGCAAGGAGTATTAGGTTTGTTCTGTTTGTGAAATTGAGAAAATGCTATTCATTTCTGTACGCAAAGCACTTGTGGATATGAATGTACATGTAAAGCCAAAATCCTCCGTAAGTCTCAGTGGATATGATGGCAGCCCAATGGACTCCCCAGGGAGCTGAAGGAAATCTGTATTACAGGCATCCAATACTTCTCGTAGCTGGAAACCAGCACTGTTATGAAATACCACTGCGTTGTTATCCCCATGGCTAAATGCTTATCAACAGCACTCCATGCTGTCCATCTGTGCTATGTCTGCACTGGCAAGTAATTCAATACAACAGGAGTGGTTCCGTTGATAGAAGCAATTACTGCTGAGATTCCTACATCTGTATGTAGTATTTTAAATCGAGTTAAGTTTTAGTTTGAACCAAAAGTCCACTGCTGCTATGTAGTTTGAAGGTATCTGAAGGGCAGAGGATTGCTTCAGGCCCTTACTACCCCTTAGGGCCTGGGTGCACTGGACGTCCACCTCCGCTTGAGTTTAGAATTTAGTTTCCTCCAAAGATGATCTAATTAATGCTCACCAGAATTGCTCTGTGAAAGAAATCAGACTGAAAGAAGTGCAGATGATCAGAAGAAACACACTTGAAAACCTCAGAGATGCCTACAATTAATTCTTGATTATTTTTTTTTAATGTACATGCAGCCATATGTAGCTGTGACCTTAGCCTGTGTGCCCTTAAGTTGCCATCTAACTAAAGAAAATATTGTTACTTTAGTTAGATTCAGAATTTTTAAAATGTTTAGCTGGCAAACATCTAAGTTCGAGGGCAGGCTAAGTAGGGTCAAATGAGCAGCTTAAGTATTTCATCCACTGGAGATCATGACTAATATAAAAACTGACACTAAGCATAAGGGACATCTTGGTGTGCAAGTAAATATCTGTGTCTCTGATGTTCCCTGAGAAAGCCATTGTAAAAGGGCATATTGGGGCATTACATATATACCTCCCTGGGGCAGGTGCAAGGTGCCTTGTGGAGAGCCAAGTAGCAGAAAGGCATGTGGTACTGCAGGAGCTGTGAGGACCTGGTCCTGCTGGCAAGCCTTCATCAGAGTGAAGCAACAGCACAGACACAGGAACAGTGAAATTACCAACTATTGTTATACCTTATTTTTTCATACTTCGGTGTCATTATTAAGAAATTACTGACATCTATTATTCTTAGTTTGTTGACTTTTCCCCTTCTACCTTTTCCTCTGCATTCTCTTTTTGTGTATAGTTTTAATTCTATTAATTGCCAGTGAAAAGAAAAAAAAATCTCCAAATCAAGAGCATTAACAAAGAACTAAACACTCAGAAAGCATCCTTGACAGGAGAAAGAATAGTCACTGCTGCTTCATGTGTGGTAACAAGGAATATAAATTAATTTTATACTGGGATTTAGAAGCTTGGCACAGTAAGAAGCAGCCACTGATTCAAAAGTGAATTCTCTTGAAATGAAGACTTGTTACTTTCTCTACTCTATGAAGTGCAACTCAAAATTATTGAAATCTGATGCTTTTCCACATAGTCAGATACATAATTTTCTCCTGTTAAAGAAATCAGAATGAAATTAACTAGAAGGCAAGGGGCATCTTGCATGTAAATAACCATGAACAGCAGCATAGGAAGTAATGCATCACAGTATATCCTTTTAATAAGGAGTGAAACCAAAACCTCTCCTTCAGCTAGTATCATAGCATGTCTTTTTTTTTTTTTTTTTTAACTAGCGNTTTTTTTTTTTTTTTTTTTTTTTTTTTTTAGCTAGCCTTTAAAAAATATCAAATATATCCAAAAAACACTGGTCAGACTGGAAAATACACTAGTGCATAATGCATGAGCTTAGTCCCATGTTAGGACTGCTGCTATTAGTTAAACAATTGCTTGCCTCTGGCACAACACTGATGAACTAAATGGACTGTGTTACTCTGTAGTGGTTTTATAGATTGAGACACTGTCAGACAAAAATTTTCTTCCTCGAGTTTGAGGCTTGGTGAAGAAAAAGAAGAAATCCTTTCCACACTCTTCAAATTGTGTGTTGTTGCTGTTGCTTTTGTTTTTTGATCGCATGTTTAAAGTTGTGTCTTAATTATTACTGGGCTCAAGGTAGGAAAGACAAACGCACTGTGACAGACAAGTGCCTGAAGTACTCTTTTCTGCTGTCTTTTTTTTTTCTAAAACAAGCCTTCAGGTCATCTCTATTTTAACATGTACCTCACTATTGGTGACAAAGAGGAGTAGTTATTTTTCAATGGAATTCATTTCCATCATTTCACTCTTTTTGATACAATGACTAGTTCATGCTGTTCTCTTAAAATTAAGTCTATTCATTTGTTAGTTTTGTATTTTGATTTGAAACCTTGAGAAGTCTTTTCTCTCTTTAGAGAATAAATTAACTAGCATAAGAATTTTACTGCTTTATTGCGTACTTATTCAACTGCTTCTGAAAAAGAGAGAAAATGGCTAACAAACATTTAAGATTCAGCATCTTACAACCTTCAAGAACAGTTAGCTACTACTATCCTTTGTGTGTAAATGAGAGAACAGCTAAATAAAATGGCAGCCTACTGCTTCATTTACTAAGTCTTTAGGGGAAAATCCAGAAATTTCTATTTTTGTGCCAGTTCCATCAAACGCACGTCAAAATCCAGCCACTTCCAAACAAGAGGATAGTGTCCTTCTTTCAAGTAGTGGGATGTCATCCAATGGAAGCTGCTACTATAAATGAAAATACTAATTACTGAGGGACTGTTTCTACCAAAGGCAGTTTTAATTTTATGCCAAATGCTCTAAAGTAAAAATATTACCCATTTAAAAATTGTTTCAACTAAATCATTAGAAAATCAAGTATGTTCATCTCATCATGCATTGATTTTATTATAGATTTCCCTTATCCCATGTGATCAGTTTTTCTGAACAATCACTTTGAAGCACTTTTTCATTTATTTTTAAACATGGAAGATAAGCTTTTAAAAGATTAATGTTCCACAGCAAACTGGTGCACTGTGTGTAACTTTCAGGGTTAAATCTCCAGCACAGATCAATACATGAATGCAGAAACTGTGTGATTACAGAAGCTGAAAATCTGGCTCCCATGGTTTCAATAAATAATTATTTGCTTGGCACTAAAAATCTTTCTTGTTGCACATTATAAAGAGGGATTTTTGTATGTTTTTAGTTTGTAAGCCCAAAGGATTAAAGAAATATTTTCATAAATTTTCCAAAGTGTGCCATGCTATTCTACGTCCAATTCCTAACAATGTGAAAGCAGAGTATCACACCAAGCAAGTTAAAAAAATAGATCAATAAAAAAAAATTAAGAAAGAAACAAAAAAAAAGAAAACCACCTTCCTTGTATATACTTTATTTTATTTTAGATGATGGGAGAGAACACAAAATCGAAATCGGCACTTGCATTTCTACTTTCAAAATGCTTCAGAGAAGCATGGAACAAAAACTTTGGAATATGGTCTTCTTTATACTCATTGCAAATCATTTTCACAGACTAGTGATTTTTCTTCTTTTCCAAGGCTGATAATTGCTTTGTTTGATATATCCAAGTATTTTCATACTTCGACATTTTTCATTCCGTTTTGTATTTTCTGAGAAAGAAGAGCGGCCAGACAATAAGAGGAAATCATCATATTGGAAAGAACAACACGATTTAATTGTTGTCATTCATGGGCATTAAAATTCAGATACATTGTGAAATACAAGATAATGACAGAGAACATGAATTGATTCTAATGATAGAATTTTCTCCCACCAACAGAAAATAGCACAGACTTTTATCCAGTTCTTAAGCTGCTTTTTAAAGTTTTTATCCAAGCACCTAGCTAGCTTATTCAAAAATAAGAAAACATCCTGACATGTGACATTATAAAAGGAAATGGAGTCAGTAGCTGTAAAAATAAATAGAATTCATGTCTTTTTGCCCATTTGTGCCCATTTAGCAAGTAATCATACACTTTTTAAGGTTTTTAAACCTGCTTACATTAGAGCTAATTATATTTCTCATACAAACATATTTTCATCACACTATCCCATTAACTTTATCTGTTATAATAATATATAATATTGCATATCAATATATTGATCTAAAACTAGCTTGATCCCAAGTTAGACTACTGGGCTTTTTGTAAGTAACATGACAAATGTAAATTCACATACTGAGACTCCATTACATGAGCATTTGCTTCCTAGCAAGCGCTACCTTCAGTGCGAACTTACAGCTACAGCTGAGCGATAACATTTTGCCGCTTGTGCCCACACGGCAGCCGAGAGCCACTCGTTCCTGGCTTTGCCATGGCCTTGTCATGCTGCCGGACTGGGAGCAGTGGGACGTGCCCCAGAGCCAGGGGATGCCTGGGTGGTGTGGAGCCCGCTCAGCCACCAGCCAGTCCAGGTGATGCATCAGGCGGGGCGATGGACTACACCCGGCTGTCACAGCGGCAGCCTCGCGATGCGGAGGCAGAAAGCATAAGCAAGAGCAAGCCTGAGATTGCTGTGATTTAGGACCTGACCAGCCATCCCCAACATGTTGCAAAGTTGATGAAAGGCTCAATCCGCCTTTCCTGCAGTGCCTTTGGTCTAGCAGTGAGGGCACTTTAGCCAGCCCCATGAGTGGGTTGGATGACTACATTTTTATGCAGGCACATTAAAATCCCCAATCCTGCAAAAAAAATGTGTCTGCGTGAAACCCGGTGAAGGGTTTCCCTGGAGAGGTAAAAAAAAAAAATAAAAAAAATTCCATGAGGGTCTCTTAACTGCTGTGCAGTAGGAAAACCATGCAGCCTTCCCCTGACCTAGCAGATCTCTGGGAGGTCAGAGCCAGCTGCTGAAGAGCTGCTCTCTTTGCAGCAGCTCTGGATCTAGCTGGAGAAACGACCCCTCTGGGACATTCCTTGTGGCTTTTCCTACCCCACAACCTCCCTGTCCAAGCCCCAGAAGAGACTATCAAATACTGTCTGCCTCTTTTTCCATACTTTTGTAGGTTGGATGAGGGAACAACATGTATTCCTACTGGTCACAATCCAGTCTTGCACATTCCATTCCTCCTCCTGCACAATATTCTTCATTTCCACTTTCATTCCTGTTTTTCTCCCAAGTGTGTGGAAAAGATTCTGATGGCCTAAGAAACTGTGTGAAATGAACAATGATTTAAAAAATGGCTGATGAGCAAAGATTGCATGGGTTTAGGGGCTTGGCTTTTAACAACTCTCTATTAATAGCTAAGTGATAGAGTTTCAAGAAAATCCAACTTCCAACTTGAACAAAAAAGGGAAGAGGGTAGTTTGGCACCAAGATTGGTTCATCTGTGTAGTATGGACAAATGCTCATACTGACAGTGACTTAGGAGGATGGAGAGTTGCCTCTGAGCTTGATGAGAATGAACTCCAGTACAACACCTCTCATGCGATGGCATCTCTCCACTACAGTCCTGGTTTGTTCACAGGTTTTTAAAACAGGACCACCGCCACTCTGGGAATCAGACTTACTCATGTCCATGGGAACATAACTACACCAAGCTCTTCATGAAAGCTTACCAGCTGTGTCCTGCTTGGTTATATCTCTCTTTTTGATATGGAGACAATAGGAAGCTACAAAACTTTGTGAAATACAAATATTGGTCCTCTGGTATCTTCATTGTCAGCAAGTGTGGAGTAGGAAAAGAGTTCTACATTTTTAAGTGGTAAAACCAACACTGGATAGAGAACTTCAAAACTGCCTAAAAGATTACTCAAGACCAAGATCTTTATCAGTGGCCTCTGCTTTTTGGATATCCAGCTTGAGACACCGTAAGTGGAGTAAATTTTCAGAAAGCCTTGAGCACCCACTCTCTGAAAAACTGGTTGCATTAAGGTATCTGAAGATGAGCACCAAGAATTGCTGCATCCAAAATAAGTTTGCATCAGAAATCCAAATTCCCTCAAATTGGCATTTAGGGAGAATCCTGTACTTTAGGCAGCTCTGAAAATCCTAGGCACCATGCACAGTGTGTGTTTATCTCTGACACTGGCAGATATAGGTAAACATCTTCCACCTAGACCACTGCAGATTCAGAGAGAAGTATTTTAGTAATTCAGGGGTAGCAATACTATTTTTTTCTTTGATAGTTTAAAAAACAGATGTATATTCAGATACAGATGAGATGTAAAGAAATAAAGTATTTTTTCTCTTCTAAAACTTAAGACCTGGTTTCAGATTTTATTTAATAATCTTGTTCTAAGACTTAATCTTTTTTTTTTCCAATTTTTATTTCTTGTGATGTGTAAATAGCTAAGAAATATTAAATATTATAATATCCTTTAATTAAGACAATAACATTTCAAAGGCTAATGTAAAATCAAGCTGCTAAAGTCTATAATTTTTCTGTCCAGCAGTTCATTTATACAACTGCCCTGAGTAGATGCTATATGCGGCTTAGCAAACGGCCCTAAGAGTTTTAAAATGACTCTGTAAAGCTACTCAAAGGTAATACAATACTTCTCAGGCATCTTTAATTTGAGTTAAGAAGAAAATAGGGTTTTCTCGTTAATTAATTATTAACTCCCTCATCAATGATTTATACACAATAAAAATGAATTGAAATGTTCAGGAAATCTAATTGTGCTTGTTCCTATGCATGGGATCATGAGTCTGTTTTTCAGACAGGCAGGGATTTATACTGTAAAACAAATCCTATGTCTTCAGACTGTTTTAACTGCTTTTATTAAGCTGTATGTTTTTCCCATGTGAAAACAGTGAAAACAGTCTTTTCTAATCTAGCTTGCCATAGTTTTTGTGTTGGCTTTTTTTTTTTTTTTTCTTTTTTGCAAAACCTCACTGACCCCCTATAAACAAAGAACATCTTATTTCAAAACTCCAGATACAATCAATTTGCAGTGTATCTCAAACTGGTACAAATATGTAAAATTTGTGCTTTTAAAAGCTTTGAGTAGCCTTACATTCCATAATTGTGTCCTAGCAATTGTCAAGCTCTATTGCATGCCCCATTCGTGAAACTTATATTTTGTTGGGATGATGTAGCTTAAAGAATTTGGCTCTAAATCTTTCTTACCTAGAGCTTTCATTAAATTATATTAATTTTAAATATCTATGGAATGATACTTTTACAAAAATACTTAAACAGAAACAAAAACAAATTAATGGGTTGGGTTTATGAAAATGACTCTTTACAGTAAGTAAGAAAGGTTTATCACAGTTTTGGTAACTTGCATGAGTTCATATCGAAATCTTTCACATGTTCTTAATGAATTTAAAACTTGCGCTCTAGGTATTTTCAGTTGTACGCTCTGAAACAGTAGACACCGTACAGCTTGTGCTTTTTATCAGGGAAGCCTACAAAGCGGACAGCAGCCTCGTTGGGGCTGCAGCGTTTTCTGGGTCTGGAGATGGGGTAGCGGACGCTGCCGTCTGCCAGCCAGCCCGCATCGCAGCGGTCGTACCCAAGGAGCTTCCAGGCAGCAAACATCTGCCCAACCTTGGCGATCTGCGCACCGTCCTTCAGGCAGGCCTGCACGGCCTCGTCATAGGTCAGCTTGGTCGGGTGTATTAGGTAGTAAAAACGACCTGCGGAGAGAAGGAGGGAGAAAGAGGTGTAAGCAAACAGCATTTTATCAAGGTTTTGAGAGGAAATGAGTGTGTTCTGCTGCAGAATCGGGTCAAACATCACTTGATTTGGGACTGTGCAACAAGCTGCGTGTTGTGCTGTTAGAAAGATTGTAATCTTTTGTATGGTGAGTTGATAAATATTGGGAATGAGGGAAAAAACGTTACAGAAGGACAATTTAGACAGAAATATAGCACTATACTTATTTCTGCTAACTTAGCACAGCATGGCATCTGCACCCTCGCTGGCATTCAGTGCTAACTGACCTGTTGTAATGCATCACAGAATCACAGAATGGTTTGGGTTGGAAGGGACCTTAAAGCCCATACAGTCCCAGCCCCCTGCCATGGGCAGGGCTGCCGCTCATGAGCTCAGGCTGCCCAGGGCCCATCCAACCTGGCATTGAGCACCTCCAGGGATGAGACACCCTCAGCTCTCCAAGCTGCTATGCCAAGGCCTCACCTTTGAGTAAATAATTTCCTCCTAACATCCAATCGCACTTTCCTCCTCTGTCTGCAGAGGTAGAATAGCAGGAACAACATAATGGGGTATACATTGGGGTTCAGAGGGGGCCTTGTTCTGCATCCAGCACTAAGGTGCCAGGTGCAATCCAGTAAAACACCCAAGGAACCTGTAGGTCTCAGGCAGAGCAGATCTCATACAGCTGCATCTCATCATTAGAGAAGGGAAATTAGTTAAATGTCCAAAGCAGTGTAATTCTACAGCATGCACTCAAAATTAGATGAAAACTCTTGTGAGTTTCCTTCTCAGAAGCATAGCAAGATCTGGCCTTTGATAGTGTTTGGGTGGGGGCTGCTGGAGCTAATATACAGTTTTACTCTCTGACACGGCAGTGACCTTCTTGCTGATCAAGTACAAGCACAGTTTTAAGGGTTTTTTTTTGTTTTTTTTTTTCAAATTCTTGGTAAGAAACATGAGATATTGCACAGCTTCTCAGAAGCAGAGTTTAAACCCCTGGTAGATCAAAACCATTCCTGCCATAAGTCTTCATTAGCTGCATCACAGACATTCAGAGCAGTTCTCCAACTCTGTTTCTCTTTAGGCATCAAAGGGCATATCCTTACCATAGCACAGCATTGAACTGATAGAGCAACAAAGAAAAATGTGCCTCTGTTGCAAGGTAATGAAAACATATGCCAGAAAGTAGTGCTTGAAAAGGAAGTCCTCTGTTCTAATCCATAAGCAGCAATAACACTAACATTAATTTCACTTACTAAGGCAATATAACTTCATTGTAAGCTTTTCCCCCATTAAACTTATTTATCAAATTTCTAAACAACTTTGTAACATCTTCAATCTTATTGTTCTGTAAAAGGGGTAAATTGGCTGAAAAAACAAATAAATTTATTCGTGTGGGGTGAGCAACCTTTCTGCCTCTTAATTAAAAATACACTCCAGCACAATACTCATTTCCTTTCTCATAAAAAACAGTTAAACACACAGAACAGATTCTGCATAGATTACTTTCTTGGTGAAGAAAAAGCAGCAGGAAAGATGAAAAGTTACATCTAGATCCCAGCAAAAAGCACAGAGGTTTTTTTAAGTGAAGAAATGTCAGGTCAGGTGAAAATATAAACATAATTGAATTAGCTTTGTGTGAAGGTTTGAAATTTTAGACTATGATGGGAATCATTAAAAGAAAAAGCATTTATATCGTGACTGCAGTGGAGAAGAACCTTTTAAACAATTTCACTCTTGTCAGAGACAGTACGTACAGTATTTTCATGGAAAACTGTTGAGAATAGATAATCAACCCTTTGTAAAATGCTTGGTTGACTGCAGTTCAGCAAGTTGACAGCATTTACAGGCTGTTGCTGAAGAGCATGTTTATTAAGTGGAAACCTGTTCTTACTAGGTTATTAAGAGGTTTCTCCAAAGCAAACAGGATTTCAGACTTAGGGGAACAGGGATTTGGACTGATAGTGTGTAAACTTCACCTAGCTTATTAGTTGCTCTTCAAACCATATGTCAGTGGAATGCAATTTCCTAGGGATTTGCATTAAGGTCAGGCTTTTGACATATGACATCAATAACAGAAACTCCTACACTCTTCCCCTTCCCTAAATAGGAGAACATTAATAGCAAACCCCATGCGAGTGGAACGTGCGTCCAGAATGTCTGATTAAATAAAATACCACCAATAAACTTGTTGCAGATTTACTGGTTTTCCCCTGCCAATGGGTTAGAAGGGCTCCTAAGTGGTAACTGCTCAATCTTAGTTTTCATTAGTTCACGCGGAAGGAGGGGGAGGCATTAACCCTCTGTCTGTCATTAACATCTGGGAGTTAGGTCACTCCTACAGAGAAGGAGTGTGCTTAGCTTGACTTCTCACTCCAAATCAAGGGACAAACCTCATCAAATCCTGTTTATAACAGCTATTTAAAGCTTCTGCATGCAACAGAACAGCATAAAGAGGAACGCTTGAGCACTTGACCTAAATACCCACACCTTGGGACTGTGGGAGTGAGGGATGCACTGCCAGTGGAGATTCTTTCCAATCTCAGCTCTAAACTGGGTGCTAAAAGGTGAAGTTTTTGTATCTATGCTGGGTGTAGAGGAAATGGGAAACTATGTTGAGAGGTACCAAAAGGTGGCACCACTCCATCCGATATGCTCTGTGCGAGATCCAACACACGACCTTACAGGGAGAGCTCTTGCCTATATGTGCTCAGGGAGTTAAAATGTTTTATCATGTAGAGAGCACACTTGTGGTTTCAAATGGCAATGAGAGGCATTACCAGCAGGCAGCACAAGAGCTAGACCTATGATCTGCTCCACAGACTTAGTCCAGTGTATCTTACAGCTAAAGTCATCGGCTGAGCAAGGCCACTGCTCTTCAAAATGTATTACAAATTGGTGAGAAAAGAGACTCTTTTCATTCCTTTAAAAATAAGGTCATGATATGCATGTTGAAATACAGTGATCAACTCAAGTAACTGTTTTTAAACCGCTACATTAAATGTGTGATTTTTAAAAATCCTCTTCCAGTTCCCCCTGAAGCCAGTGACTCAGAAGCACCCAGTTATCAGAAAGAAAACATAGCTTTTCCTTGGGTAGTTTTGCTTCCCATTTTAGAGAAATGCCTGCATGTTGAAATACTCTGTTTATCAGGATTGGTCAAATGAACAGTCAGCATGCATTATTTGGAAAAGATCTTCTTTCTCCCACTTAAAAGGTGGTGGTTAACTTATCATATGCATTACTGAAATAACTAGATGGTTCACAGCTGTGGTTACAACAAGATCTCTAAATTTTATTCTTTGTATTTTTAATTTTGTTAACATTAGAGATTTTTACTTGATTTTGCTAGAGCTGATAACAAATCAATTATGCTTTGCAGTTCTGTGTGCAAAGTACATAACAAAATGCATGTTAATGAGCTGAAAGTGTGATTCAAGCTTTACTTATACCACTTTCTTGTTTGAAAGAGTTTAATTATAGATGAGCCTGCCTGGATGCTTTCCTCTGCAACATACTGCAGGGAACTGCTTTAGCAGGAGTGTTGGACTGGATGGTCTCCAGAGGTCCCTTTCAACCCCTACAATTCTGTGATTCTACGATTTAGCTTGCCTAACACTTTCCAGAGCCAGATTCCCATGGTTTTTCTTTGAGCTACTCACCGTTTCAATTCAAAAATCCTTTGAAATTAGGCGAAGTATAACCCCTCAGCTATATCATTATATGTTCTTAGTCCCAAGCCATTTGGGATCTGTGGGACTTGAACTCCTGCTGCAATGCTTATACAAGAAGGGAGTAAGTTACATCTTCCTTGCACAGCCTTATGGTCTTATTCTTGAGCTCTGAACAGTAAGTATATAGATAGAATTATGCTAATATTAATCTTCATATAGTTTTACGAAATCCATTGCTATATATTCTTATAAACCAGCAAATTGCTGGCACTATTATTTTCAAAAACTGTATGGTACCTTTTGGGGGTGTTGGCTTTGCCTGCACAGCCACAAAAGACAAAAATTTCCTACTAAGAAATCAACCGAAGGAAGCAGTTACCCAGGCAGAACAAAATGCTCAAGTAATGCACTTAAACTACTCTAAGAAAAGGCACTGTAGGGGATAATTTTGTAAAGTAATAAGATTATTGTATATTGCATTGCAGAATAACTTGCTGAAACAATTTCCCTGTGCAACTAACAGGAATGAGCGCAGAATTCTTTGCTAACAGAATGAAAACAACTTTTTCCCAGTACTTCTTGGTGTTCACCAAAGAGGGTTCCAATAGATCCTGAGTGAAAATGCTGAATCTGGATTGGAACTAAGTGCATTGATGGCTATGTTTTCTTTTTTCACCTTAATGCCTGGATGTAATTTTGCCATTATGTGCCTTTCTTCTTCAGGTAAAAACTAAGCCTCAACTACTTAACATTGAGCCTTTATTTCCATATCCCCTGATATCATATGGTATTTCAGGATGTCTTTCTCTAGAAAGAATCCAAACTGAGCCTCACACCCTGCCGTTATTCACAGCAGCTCACACAACTGACGCTCTTTGAGTTGTGGGTTTTTTTCAAGCTAGCATTACAAGCCTTCAATCCCGGGGCCCCTGACATGTTTCCAGCTCCCTCACACAGAGCTGAAGGCTCCTCTGTTTTACACTGTCAGGAGACTCCAGCAGTTACTGCCACTGCTGGTGTCCTAACCACTTTTCATTTTCCTTGGCTGTTCCCAAACTGAGAGAATCAATATTAGGTGCTGCAAAAATAGCTCTGTGCCCATAGCCACTATCTCTGGCAATTGCAGCCTGATGGCAAATCGGGTTATTGTAAGATTTTTCCCTTCACAGTCAGAAAAGTAACGACACTGTAAAGCACACATAAGCTATGTGATGTGCTGAGCTGCGAATAGGAAGCTGGCATTTTGGGAGAACTGCTGGGATTATTGTGGATATTTAGGTGTGCTTGGGATATGAACAGTGGAGAACACGGAAGGGACACAGGAGAATATCTCCAGGTTTTCTGCAGATTCCTTGAGATACATATGGTGGTGAGCTGAAGGGAGGTGGGAAAAGTGGTGCTCAACTCTTCACATCACTCTGCTGCTGTATTCTGTCTTACAGGTCAGTATAGCAGACTCACCAAGAGTGAGATTCATATCAATGCCTTCTCCCTCATGTCTTTGCCACCTCTATACCGTATCCTCAGCTTATCTCATTCCACTTTCTCCTCTCTTTTGCTGTATCAGTCTACAGACAATATTTGTCAATCAGTACATCCTTTTTTTCCCCCCCCC
>WBMW01002242.1:15446-199425 GCA_013396635.1 Penelope pileata
AAATGATTTTTTTCTCTTTCCTGAAGAAATACTGTCCAGCTGTTGGTATGGAAAATGGTGGTCACTACTGTCCAGTGGATTCAAACGTTATTGCAATGAGCACTTTAAATAGTGCAGCTATCAATTTTAATTTTTATCTTTTGTTTGTTTTATTCCTCAGTACCATTTCTTTGCTATAGATTTAGATCTGCATATATATATATATGTTTAGCTCATATATGGATTTCGCCTTGCCATCAGTGGAACATGTGGAAAATGAGAAAGCATTTCAAGGAATTATGCAGCATGATAAAAATCAGATAAGCATTTGTTTCAGATTGCACCCCACCTAATTTTTGGTATTGTTAGTTTGAGGATTTTTTTTTTCTGAGAGGGTGGGACAGGCCTAGCATTAGAGCTATCTTCCAAGAGCAAGGCTTATGTTTATTTTTATGGGTGCTGTAGGGCAAAAATGCTTCACTCAGGATAAGCAATCTGAGCATAAACAAAAAAGGCCATGCTCCTTGGTCTGGTTGGGCTGCATGCCAAACATGTGTGAAGTTGCACAGGAACTGCCCATGAACACAATGTTGTAGAGGACTGTAGACTCCTTTTGCAATGCTTGCTTGCAGTGCTCCTCTTGTTCACAGCCATGCTTCTTAAATCCTTCCTAGCCTCTAAATTAATCCTTAAATGATAGCAAGCTGAGATCAGCAGATCAGCTCATTCCATAGCTAAAGTAAAATCTAGTAGTAGTTAAAATCTTGCAGTCACTAAAATAAGCTTTGGAGCAGACCAAGCTCAGAGCAAGAGAGAATGTCTTGGTTTTGACAGTGTACTAAGATTAGAAATCTAAATTATTAGGAGTAAAAGATGGAATTAGCTTTACTGATAAGGAAGTATTAGTTGCATTAGACTTGTATGAGCTGGAGCTGCTTGAGGCAACAGAAGGGATGAAGAGGCAATCAGAATTTTGCTTTGGTGACACTGAAGTCATAAAACATCATAATTATAGTTGAATTCAACAGGAAAGCTCAACTAAAAGAATTGCTGGTTTCTTCATCACTTTAACTGAAATAAACACTAAAAAAACATGTATGAATATTAACGGAGAGAAAGTAGAGATGTTAGAAAGTACTGCAGGTATAAGCGCTAAGTTTTGAAAATGATCTGCATGAACATGTGGCACAGACAACGTTACTCTGGGCACGTGTCTTTTAAAATCCATCAATAACATTTCCCAAGGCTAACATAAACTTTGGCCAACCAAGTGTCATCTGCTGCTCTTTGGTGCCATTGATGTAACTTTCATTTCAGAGAGTGGAAACAGCCCCTTGCAAGGTAGAAGTGAATCAGGCTCTTACCATTGAAGTTCGAAGTAAAACAGAAAACATCGTATCGGCTCTTCTCTTTATCCCAGAAGCCGTAGTTCCGGACACCAGGCACCGTGTTCTTCCCCCCACAGGGCTCCCTAGGCTTGGTGATGGGATACTGCACCGAGCCATCGCTAAGCCAGCCCGCGTTGCACCAGTCCAGCCCTGACCTCCAGGCATCGTAGAGCTGGTCAAACGAGGCGATGATGGAGTCCTGGTCCAGACAGGCTTGCTGACCCTCGTGGAAGTTTAGGTTGTAACGACCCAGACGTGGAGAATAGGGGAATACGACACCTGAAATAGCAGAAAGAGGTCAGCTGGGGGTCTTCAACATCAGAAAGGTTTCTGGGTCTTCAAAGCTGACAGTACAGAAGGAGAAGCAGCATTTACAGTCATGAGATAGAAAAATAAAGGCTAACTCCATGATCTGCTAGATTACCAAATTGCCTGATTTCTGGGGAAAAATGCCCTGCTAGAACATCAGCTGTGGGGTCTGAGAAGGGGATGAAGCTGCCTCCTCATCTGGCTAGCTCCTCTTGGATTAATTTCTAATTTAAAAAAAGTAAATTAAAAAGCACCCTAGTTCAAATTTTTTTATTGTTATTATTTTTTGGGGTGGAACGGAATTTGAGGATTTTCTGGCAGTCACGAAAAAAGAAGAAATTGTAGCACAGAGACATTTGAACTATTTCTTTTTGTACCAGGACATTAAAAAGTTTTGATTGACAGAACAGAGTACTGAGTTCCTAAGAGCTTGAGACTGTTTTTTTTTTTCTTTTATTTTGTTTCACATTTTCCTAGTAAAAGGAAGATGTTTCATGCTCAGCTTACTAACTACATTTCAAGGCTAGCCTGATAGGGGACATAATATTAGGGTCCTGAGATATTAAAATAGGATAGGATATCTATAGGCAAGAACATTCTGTGAAATTGTGGTTGGTTTAAGGGAGACTTTTCTGATACTTCCCAGCTGCTTTCTGGCAGTTTCTAAACACTCAAGATGGGAAAGACCCTCACAGAGGGCATCAGGGAGCAGGGTTCCTTCAGCAGATGTTTCCTCAATCAGAGCTGGCGAGACATGCTGCGCATCAGTGGTGAACAGTGGCAGAAACGTAGCGCAGAGAGACCTTGGAACAGAGAATGTCCAAGTGGAGACGGTATATGTGGAGACATCTCCAGAGCTGTTCCAACAGCAACATCTGAAGTCCTCACCTTTATCTCACAGATCTTTCCACTGTATGTTTGTGTTTCATGAACCCTCATTTTCAGGGTGACAGAGCTGCCCAGAGAGGGGTGAAGTCTCCTTCTCTGGAGATATTCACAACCCACCTGGATGCTTTTCTGTGCAACCTGCTTTAGCAGGGGAGTTGGACTGGATGATCTGCAGAGGTCTTTTGTGACTCTGTGAAAAATGCCTGTAGTTAAAAATTACATTTCAAAGCCTGAAAGATGTTGAAGAAAATGTTGAAAAATCACCTCCCTATGTGGCTCTGGTAAAAGACCATATGAAGAAGAAAGAGATATGAAACAGAAGTTTGGATCAGACCACCTTAACTGTGGCAGGGTTTATAAATTTAACTCAGATCTAAATTTTATAGTTGGCTTCAGCTCTGTCTTCACAGTAAGCTGAAATGAAATGGCATCAGAGAGGATCCAGCTCAGAGTGTTTATTCTCAAACATCGTTGCAGAACTAAGTGCTGTGGGATGCAGAGAGGCTGAAGACAAGATAACACATTAGGGGATGAGCCAAAAACTTGAAGCCAGTACAGACATCCATCTTTCTTTTTATTTTCTCCCTGTTGATGAATTCCCCCTATAACAAGTTTCTTAGAGGGCAATGTACGTAGGGTACTGAAATTACATTACAGGCATGTAAGACTGTCAGCATGCAATGTAGTCATTCTTCTTTTTGAGCATTCAGCACACTTTGGTGTCTATTCCACTGCTATCTTAACATCTCCTTTCTTTCTGTCCTCTCCCTCAGTCATCTATCATCCTAGTAGTGTTATTTTTGTTAAATAAAATCTTTGTTACTACTAAACCTCAGTGACTTGATCCAAGAAAATAAAGTGTGCAAATGTAAACTTGGCAGGGTAATAATAAACAAGATTTCGTTCTCCCTCAGCAATTAGCTAAAAAGTCTGCTGACTTTCTTTCCTTTTGTAAATCCTTTCTTAAAGGGCTTTTTAGCTATTAGTTGTCCTGAACTATAAAGCATGAATGAAATGTAACACATCATGTACTGCTAACTACATGTATAACTTCATAAAGAAGCTGTAGCTATTTAATGATTTTCTGGATCTTTGTTTTTCCCTGCTCCGTCTGTCCCACCCCCCCCTTTTTAAAAAAAAAAAAAAATTATGTGTATATATATAGATATATTCCTTCTCCATTGGTGTTACTGGATAGAAATAAAAGTGACTACAGTAAAAATATAGCAAGAGTCAGAAGAGTCCAAGTTTTATTACTTTATCAGAAATCCATTACTTATTGTTTGAGAAGTACACTTTCCCAGGCAATTGACTCCTTGTCCAGCACATGTACTTGATCTGTATATACATGTAAAAAAGCCGTACTAGAACTGGATATGAGAAACTGACGATCTAAACTTACATAATTTTAAAAATTGAGCAATAATTCGTTAGAAACTGTTCAAACAGATTTGATTCCTTATGGTTTCCAAAAGCACTTTTCTAAAATGGTTAAATGTATATGTTAATTTGCTACAAACGTACTTGAGTTTGACAGTTTGAGACATAATGTTTTAATAACATACATATGCAGAAAATTGTAATATTAGCTTTGAGCTATATTTGGGTAGACTGCATAGAAGCTGATTTCTGTTTGAGTTCATCTGCAGTACATGTCTGCAACTGATTAGCATTAATTTCACCCTGCAGATGAGGGTGGCCAGTGGAAATTTTGTATAGCAAAACTGAGTGGACATGTGTTTCGTATAGCTTTGCATTATCTTACATCTTTCCTAATATTATTTTTTCCCCTTCATTTTACTATCAAACCTAATGCTGAATTCATAGCTAGATCTTACTATTTGTCTTTTTTCTGGTAGAATTTAGCAGTTCTGAACTTCAGTTAATTGCACAGCATCTTCTTCAGTCTTGAGTCTTATAACCCGTCAAAAGATAATCCATCCCATCTGTTCCAGAGTGGACAAAAGCTGTCTGGAGGCTTGTCTCTTGTTCCCAAACTAAAGACTGACTCAAAACTCCTGACTCCAACCCTGTGTTTTGCCACCAGACAAAGCACATTCTTCAAGATGTTAACAAAGTCAGCTTAGGAAATGGAGGAAGAAAAAAGCTCCAGCCTTAAAAGGCTAGAAATCAATTTTTATATTTTTTGGTCATGTGAAAGCTCCAGAATATCTTCCAACAGGAAAGAATGGTCTTTCCCTTCCAAACACTGGCTGCAGACTTCTATGTATGGCTTGCTCTCCAGTTGAGCGTGAACAAAAGTTGTTAATTCCTCTATGTTTTCTGTAGCACATATTGCTGGCAGGCTTCACAGAGATGGCATCTGTGTGCAATCAGGCACCTCTAGTGATCTACCAAAAACTATGTTTGTGCAGGGAGAGGGTTGGTGGGAGCCTTTGTAAAATCCAGAGAAGTGCAGTTCGCCCTCCCTGTTGAGGGAAGACTGAGCTGAAGAGCATTAGCTTGACCTTGGTGTTTTGGCTCCTTGCCCCATAGAAGCTGTTGAGATACTTGCAGAGCCTGAGTGGGGAACATTAGCCTACAGAGACTCCCAAAGATGAACTTCTCTGACACTGGGCCTGCCTCCAGGGAAGGACCACCTGCTGTGAGGAAGAACTTGAGACACATTGATTCAGTGGAGAGCAAATCTATCAATGAAAGGCTTGCTGTATGTACCTGTAGCTGTGCAATCTCAGTTCTGAAAATAACTTTTGTAATGGAAATCAGGATTTGTACCAAATCAAAAGATGTGGAAGTATAAAATATCCCTCTCCATATGCACACCCATATTTCTACAAAGGCCTTACACTCAATTCCACAAATGTACAACTCTGCTTTGCTACTCTGCTTCTCATTATAGTTTATGAAAAGGAAACAAGAGAAGGAAGTGAGAAAGACAAATGAAACTGTCTTGGAAAGCAACATCAAAAATACTTTTGTGCAGAAGTGTTTACTGCTACCTTTTTCCCTGATTGAAAAAAATTATTTTTTCTCTTTTTTTTTTAAGAGGGAGAATTTATAGCTGGACTATGAGAATCAAATGTTCAGTTAATGAAAATAAGTGGAGAAGAATCAGAGAAGTCAAGCTCAATTCTGATCTCGTAAGGGTTGGAAAAGACACGATACTTGTGCGTCACTTGTAAACTGCTTCAGGTTCTTATATGCAGGCAATCCCTAAGACTCAATATGAGTTCTTTGTAGTTACCCATTCAGGACAGGCATATTCACAGTGCAAAGAACTGTAACGGTTATCCAAGACAACCACATGAGGAAATAAGCTTAGAAAGCTCAACTCCTGTAACAATTTATGAGTGTCTATTAAGCTAGCACCATGCACAATTAGCAGTTTTAAGGGCATTTACAGATAGAAGAAAATTTGGAAAAATTGGAAAATATGAAAAAAAAGGACTTTTCACAGCCAGAGTAAAGAAATGGGCTTCCTTGAGTTCTAGCCTAAACAGAAATGTAAGTTTTCTTGTAGCCAGTGTAAACACTGGGTACAGTAGGGTTTGGTATATGCTATACTGTAGGGTACAGTTTTACGTTGGCAGGTTCATACATGCAAAGGCAAAATTTTCCATGCTGGATTTCTAAAATTCTGTGAAAAGTGGCAAGTCTCTCATTTTCCTTCAGAATTCATCTCCATTTCTCTTTCTGCCAGATGTCTGATTACTCCGCGCACGCTGCAAGGGTGGGCCACCAGCTAGCAACCTCTGTCTGAAACTGGGGTCATCCATCCCACAGTGCCTCGTAACCAAGCTGTCATTGTGGTCACTTGTTTTTGACCAATACAGGCATACAAACTAGAATTGCCTGGCCTTTGGGCAAATTATTTCCTTATTTTTCTACAGCTTTTATCAAAATTTGAACACTTGTCTTTCTCTGTTTCCCTAAGGCTAATCAGTCTTAATTCTTCTATAATTTTCTTTTTAAGTCACCATTTTATGATAAATTTTTGTTGCTTTATTTTGAACTTTTACTTCATGGCATCCTTGAAGTGCCATTTCTCACAGCAGACACAGTACAAGTGTGTCTGCAAAGGGCTGTTACCCTGATACAGAAGGAGTTACACTGGATCGACATGATATACTCTTGCCAAACTGCTGTTGTCTTCTACAAAAAATGTTATTTTCTAAGCATTTACAAATAGTGTGTCCTATATAAACAGTTTTACTGTAGACAGATCAACAAATTGTCATGCAAAGAATATTTTAAATAGCTTTTGGTGTATGAATGTAACAGGAACACATAGAAGAAACAAATAAGACATATTATTAGGCTAAATATGATTAGAAAATAGGACTAGATTAGAAACAATCACTGTGACTCTTTGGAGGACTTTAGTTATATGGAGCTTATGGATTTGTTTGCTCTGTTTTTGAACTACAAAGTCTGTTTTGGAAAGAGAAGCCTGCTCTTTTTGCCACTCTATCTTGGGCATAAAGGCTAACATACTTGCAAGCAAGGTCATAGAATAGGCTGATCTGGCATTTGTGTGGAGCCACCAAAGGGTTGCCACCTATCCAGAAGCAATGTCTACAGATATTTTTAATAGCTTTGTCTAGATATGCATATTTCTGGTACTGTTGAATGTATAAAACACTTATTTTATAGTCTGTACTGTCTGCCTTTGGCAGCCTAGCATTGTTCCACTTTCTCTGCCACCTGGCCCATGAATCTCAGTGCCACATAGGAACAGTGCACATGATCTGTGCCTGAGCAGTGTGAGCAAGGGACACTGCTGGAGCCTTCACCTGCCTAGCGAGCTGAAGCAGACAAATCTGGCATGGGGAGATTACTGCAGTGAACTGCCTCGTGCTCATAAGGGAGGAAAACCGTAAAGCATGAACATAAAAAAAATATAGTTCAGAAGAGTAAAACACCAACACAAAGAAAATTTAATGTAAGCCGAGAATTCTTTGCTTATGACTCAGGCAACACTGCCATAGGAGAACTTTTAATTCATTAAGCTTTTGACTCTCACAACATTTGAAAAAGAATGCAAAGCACATAATCCTTAGTTTATGCACAGGAGCTTGGCATGGCAAGAAAGAAAGAAAGACAGAAAGACAGAAAGAAAGACAGGAAGAAAAAGAGACAGAAAGACAGAAAGACAAAGAAAGAAAGAAAGAAAATGGAAGAAAGAAAGAAAGAAAGAAGGAAGAATAAAGAAAAGAAAGAAAGATAAAGAAAAAAAGAAAGAAAAGTGGGGAAGATTGGCACAGATCTTCACCTTCATAATAGCAAAGAGAACATGCAAAAAATGTGTAAGGCATGTAACATGTACAGATCCT
This sequence comes from Penelope pileata, assembly GCA_013396635.1. Lineage (NCBI taxonomy): Eukaryota > Metazoa > Chordata > Aves > Galliformes > Cracidae > Penelope > Penelope pileata. The sequence goes on from WBMW01002242.1 coordinate 23,305, forward strand.
AATTCCACCTTTTTTTTCAAAGCTAAAAATACGCGGTTATTATGAGTAGCTTATATAATGACAATCCTAGGGGGCTTTTAAGTCTAACAAGAATAACACACTACCATTTTCAGGGAAGAAAAAAGGTCCATTGAGGTAGAGGTCAACTGCTTTCATATTGATAAATTAACATGCTTTCGCTTAGGCAAATCTATGCCGTTTGTACAGTGAACTCACATTGGAGTGATCAGCTGTTTTGTACTGCTAGCGGGCATTCCTGGATATAAATGGTTTTGTCTTGCTGCCATTTAGCATCCTTAGGGCCACTGTCTCAGGACATCACGCTACTGATGCAAATCCTTCCTACTGTAAGATTAACCTTACTAGTTGTAACAGATGTAGAATGTTACTGTGGACTAACATTTGTATTGTTATCCAAACACATTGATTTTTTTAACTCAACCTGATCTGCATTGCCCAGATGCATGAAACAGCAATAAAAGCATTTCTGCATTAAAAAAAAAAAAAACTGCATAAAGCTACAGATGAGATGAAAAGATGAGTGCAGGGGCACAGACAGAGATGAATACACTCTATCAACTACTTTTCTGCATATCCATTGTAAATATCAGTGCACTTTAATCATTATGGTCTTAGAATGAAACTTCAACGAAACTTAGATCCAGAATCACTCAATTTAGTTATCCTAACCAGGAGTAAGCTGTTTTATTCCAAATCAACACATTCAATAGTCTTATTTCACTTCTTGAAAGATGAACTTTTACCATGAGGTTTCCCAAATAATTTTTTCTGTTGGCTTAAGAAACCTCACTCTGTAATGTCAGATATGAAGAGCTCAACATTCAAGTCTGACAAAAATCCTTAAAACATTGTTCCATACATTAAAATGTGTGAACTTTCCTTTGAGCAGAGACTGGACAATCTTGATTAAAGACATATGATACGTTATTCCCACTCCTATCCAATGCATTTCCTTATTTTGGGCTCAAGAAGGGAGAAGTAGGATGGGGCGGTGGTGCTGGAGAAATGGGCTGGAGCTGACATACTCCAAAGACAGACACTGTTTAGAGAACAGCAGCAGGCTGAAGGTGTCTATCAGGAGGTGGAACCCAGATCTTGTATTCAATAAGCTGGTGCTCTGTCACTAAATGGGCAAGGTAGAAAAAATAGAGAGAAAAAACAGAAGAAAAAACATCTCCTTTTTGCAGTGGTGTTTAAGGGATACACTTCTCCAGTGCGCACTGCTGATTAACTTCTGTGTGTTGTCCTTGGTGTAGCAACTTCCAGGAGTGTGAAGGTTGAGATGCCTTGTTGCTGTTCACGACGTGTAGATATCCACCTGAGCAACCTCATGCTGCTCATTAGTCCATTTGTGTATGTAGCACTTAGTTCTCGGCACAGGCAAAAACCACATAACTGTATTTTGGGAAATACTGCATGTGGTAAACGAAAAATATTTCTCATTGCCTTCTTACTCCAATATTGATTATTGCCTTTCAAATACTAGTCTGCATGCGTACAAGTATTTGTAACAGGCTTCAGGCAAAATTTCCTGCTCTGTTACTACAGCTGTTAGTTGTCTCCCCTTTCCCAAACTCGCCCGTTGCAGCTGGATGTATTTGTCCTGGACAATCTCATTGCTTCTAATAGCAGAAAGCTAATGAACTTTTACTTCAAAGGCACAATGCTAAGTGGCACCAGAACATGTGCCTCATCCAGATGTGCAGTGTGATGAAGATTTTATGCTGGTTCTGACTCTTTTACACTTGCAAAATTGTCATCATGCCATGAAACACTAGGAAATACCAGTATTTGAGATTAAGTTGTACAGTTGTTTATCTGGACAACCTTGAAGCCTGGCAGAGGAATGTACTTAGGACACGTGGAGCTTGTCAGAAGAATAGCATCACATGTCATTTTGCAGGATTACTGAGCAATGTTACATCCCACTTTGCAACCCAGGAATGAGCTCTAGGATCACAAGGGGAGGTGAGGCCTGCTGAGGTCAGCCAGCATCTGATCTGCATTACATGGCACAGTCAATAGGTGCATTTACAGTTTTCTTGCCCTGAAACCAGCCTGTGAGGTGGTTTTGTTCTTTTTTTTCTTCTTTTTCATTTTCTTCTTCTTTTTTTTCCCTTATTTTCTCCCTAACTTACGGATAATGTGGCTTCTACAAAGTTCTTCCTTCTGAAACACACATGCTGGTAAGTATAAATGTAAGGGAGACAGAAAGACATCTTTGTGCAACCCCTAGCTTATTGCTGACAACAATACAGGGCTTTGGGGAAAAGGCCAGATGCTGACTTACATGCATTGAATCTCATAAATGAATCTGAATTTTGTAAGAGTGAAAGAAAAATTAATTTTTTTGCCCTTTTTAAATCCATTTCAACAATTTTACTAATGCTTTCTATCGTATTGTTTACAAGAGTATTGCTGAGGGAAATGACTACTAGAGCCCACGTGTAAGAGTTGTGTTTGGCAGGCAATATAGAGATTACATTATGTAACTATAAGGCTTGAAATAAGCTAAACTGTTGTCTCTGTAGAATTACTTGAAGATTTTCCCTCTTTGCAAGAAGACTTTTATCTGCTTGATAATCTAAAATGTCCCAAAGTTCTGCAAATGACTTTTAGGGGAATAGTTAATATAATTTTGACTAAGTCTACTGCAAAAACATAGCAGTTTCTGTAAAATGATGGGACCAAATTAAAAACATATGGAGTGCTTCATACTTTGTTTGGTCATTTCTTCTTGGCTCCCCTTGCAATGGGGCTCACTGGGAGCAAAATATGCCGTGGGCTAGTGTAAGTTATAAAAGTCCTACTGTTCTTCTGATTTATGACAGCTGCTAGAGGCTGTCAGGCCAAGATCCCCAGGGTGCAATGAATTCCACTTCTCAGCTTGCTGTTATCGCTGATAGCACAATACCAGCAGTATGAGGAGGAAAAGCAGGTATTCCTTAACACCATGCAAATCTAGATTTAAGTATAATTCAGGCGTTACCTACCTTCCAAATTCAGAGCTACCACTGCTGTGTCATCCTCTAATCCTTCAATCACCTCGCACTTGTATCTCCCATAATCCTCCAGCATGATATTTGTGATTATAAGAGAGGCATCGTTCTCACTGCTTTCCCTCAGAAACACTCTGCCCTGATACTTTCCGTAGCTCTTTCTGTGGTGTCCCATCGCGACAAAGACATCCACTTCTTTGAGGTAATCTGAGGTGAGTTTGGTCCACTTGACCCGGATTTTGTGGGTTCCTGAGCCAGCTGTTGACGTGTGTTCATGGTAAAATTTACATGGCAGTGTGACATTGCCACCCCGTTGAGAGAAGATTTTAGCTTGTTCTGCTACCACAAGTAAGCGGGGTCCATTTTGTTCTAGGATTCAAGGAGAAAAACAAAAAGGAGAATTAGTCAGCATTCCACCTTTTACAGAATGGATATGACAAATGCCATAACAAACATTAGGCATACTCTAGGTATGGAGGATCAATTCAGTGCAATCATTTTGTACCTATGTAGTACAAATAGTAGTAGAGTAGTAGGGCGTACGAATATACATACATTATGTATTGATGGGGTTGTATGGCCACTGTATAAACACCATCATCCATAAATGACTCCATATGAGCATCCTATATTTTCCTGTGGGTTGTTCCAGAGCTGTCTATCCGTGCTGCCTTTTCCTTCATAATTAAGTTTTTATATGTGTGCTGAGCTTATGCATGTGGCAGCATGCACAGTCCCTCATGATATGGGATGCAGCCAATCATTCTCTCAAAACAGGAAAACTGTTACAGTGTCAAACAGCATTGTTTATATTGACACAAAAAGTGTTGGTTTAATTCTAAAATGGCTCATTTTCTATGTGCATTTTATTCTAACCTTTGAGTTCCTCTTCTGATATACTTCCACTAATGTCAGGATGTCCAATTTATCTTCAAATCAGTAAAATCCTGTTCTTTTCTGCCCTCTTTCCTGATAATCTCAGTCTTCTCCCCATCTCTTTTTCCCATTATCTTTCAAATTATCACTATTTTATCTTCAATGGTTTGGTCTGTCATCCCATGCCGACCCACATTTAGCTGGCAGGCTCCTTTCCTCCTTACTCTTAGCCCAGATTCCCTGCTCCATTTTCTCTCTAGTAGGTCACTGCTGCTGATGCTGCTCTGTGCAGTTGCTATGTTTAGGACAGGCAGCTAGAGCAGATGCTGGCTTCCAACTATGCGTCTCTGGGGCTTCTCAATAGGCTGTGCTGTCTTGGGAAAGCCCTGGAAAGCACAAGCTTGACGGTGGCAGCCAACACAAGTACCTAAATGCTCAAAGATTTCCTTCTTTCAGTACCCCTTCTCCTCTCCTGTGACATTGATTTAGTAAGCTCAGAGCTTCCGTAGACATTACTGTCCTCTGTCACCAGAGACACCAACTGAAACTGGCAGTGAACCACCAGTGATTCCTAGAAAAGTATTACCATTCTCACTGCATGGAGCTGATTATGAAGAAGGACACTGCAATTCCTTGCAAGTGAGATCCCACTGCAAGTAGGACTTCCAGCTCTATGGCATCCTGGGCAAAATATATGTAGGGCAAAAATGGGTAAATGCATGCAAAAATGTCATTAGTCAGAAACGCCGGCACCAGTGGCTCACAAACTTCTCCAGAAAGTCCTGGGCTCCTGAGTGTTGCTGAAGGTGTGCCAGCTAAATGATGCAGCCAACCTGCAGCTGAAGCTTGGCTTCACTGCCTGCCCATGCTGCACAGAGCAGCAGCAGAAGCCTCAGAATGAGCAGCATTTCAGGGTCAGTAGCTATAAAGATGTGCCAGATGAGTGTGAACCTGCATCTGCTTAAGAAAAGAAGGTATCCCAAATGTGTAATTGTTTGGGATACCTTCTTGAAGTAGTTCTTTGCCAGGATATGCTGTGTCAAGAGCATCACTATTACCAGCATGAGACAAAACAGCCCGTTCTTCCAGGCTGAGCAAGCTTGGGTGCTGCAAGCTGGGATAGTAAGACAGGAGACACTCCTAGTGAAAAACCACTACTGTAGAGCCCCACACAGTCCCACACTTGTGGCCCTCTTACTGATGTAAGCAGGGCATGGGGTGCTCTGGCAAGCAGAGGGGAGCATTTGAGGAGAGAGGTGATCTCAGGCAGGGCATGACAGAGAGTGCTGCCAGCCCTGTTTTCACGGGAAGAGGAGAAGGATGGACGGGAATGCAGCCAGGATGGCTTCTCTGCTGCTTTCCCTGTTTCCATCAGGGACAAAGGAGTCCCACAGACTTATGTCTACCTTGGGAGGAGAAATGTTATGCTTTAGGGTGGTTATTGCCGAGAAATCTGAATCAGAGCTCAGCTATGTTGTGTCTTTAATACCGAAACAGGCAAGCTAATAAATATTAGCAGGAAGGTTGGGGAGTGGAGGGAGTCTGACTCAGGTTGTCAGTGCTCGCTCTTTCTAACAATGGCTCGGCCGTGCCAGCACAGCTGGAGGCTTGCCCAGAGCACTGCCACCTCTGTCAGCATCCCAGCTGACCCTGTGTCTCTCCTGGCTGTTGCCCATCTGCCCTCTGGCCCTTGGCTCAGCTGGTGCCAGAGCTTGTGTGCCAGGACTGGGGAGGGGAGCATGGCTTCTCTCAGCCCTGAGTCCTGAGGCAATGAAATGCAATGAGCAGCGATCTGTCATGAGACAGTGACCTGGTGGTGGAAGGTGGGTGAGCGCTATGATCAGAGTATCAGAGACACATGAGAGTCCAGCACACTGCTAGAAGAAAAGAATACTTCTTTTTCTTTAGAAGTCCCATCAGACAAATTGTGAGCTGCGTGGACGGACAACTATGAACTCTGCAAACTGCAGATAACACCTTGCTAAGCAGTTGCCTGCATCAGGACAGTTTGGATCCTTTCCATGGATGAGACAGACCCTGAGCATGGCCACACAAGAGCCTCAGATGGTGGACGGTGGACAAACGGTAAGGAACATGCCGGGCAGCCTCCAGCCACTCCCTCTGCTTGGGAGCAGAGATGGCAACAGTCTGGTTGTTGGTTCCGGTCTCGGCTCCAGAACTAGGATGAGAAAAGTTTGCTGGGTGGGGTTTTCACCCTTCCAGATGCTTCATATAACAAGCACTAGCTTCACTGTTACTACAGAACCAACCATAATTGATGACTAATTTTTGATATTTTTTTCACTCCTGCTTCCTTACTATCAGCTTTGGGTTTTGATTTTCTTGTAAGTAAACATCAGCTCCACCCAGTTTCAGAAAGGATCCAGCAAAAGGTCTTCAGGAGGAGAATGGATGTGACTACAAAGAAACAAAGGTGCATTCTTTTCTTTGATGATACTTCCTCATGTTTTATTTTCCACCTCTCTCCCATGTCTGACTGCTATGTGTTTAGCACTGCTGTTCTCATTCCCCACCAAGTTTTCAAACAACACCAAGCTGAGTGGTGCAGTTGATATGATAGAATGAAGGGGTGCCATCCAAAGGGACCAGACAGTGGCCCCATGTGAACCTACTAAGGTTCAACAAGGCCAAGTGCAAGATGTTGCACTTGTATCTGGGCAATCCCAGATATGCATACAGACAGGGAGAAGAACTCCTTGAGAGCAGCTCTGCTGAGGACTTGGGGGTTCTGGTGGATGAAAAGCTTGATGTGAGACAACAGTGTGCGGTTACAGACCGGAAGGCCAACTGTATGCTAGGCTGCATCAAAAGAAGGGTGGCCAGCAGGGCAGGGAGGCGATTGGCCCCCTCTATTCTGCCCTCATGAGGCCTCATCTGGAGTGCTGTGTCCAGGCCTGGGGTCCCCAGCGTAAGAAGGATGTGGAGCTGTTGAAGCAGATCTTCGTGGAGGGCCACGAAGACAATCAGAGGGCTGGAGTACCTCTCCAATGAAGAAAGGCTGTGGTAGCTGGGCTTGTTCAGCCTAGAGAAGACTTCAAGGAGTCCTCATCTGTGGCCTTCCAGTACCTAAAGGGAGCTTATAATCAGTAGGGAGACTGACTTTTTACATGACAGTGACAGGACAAGGGGACAATGAAATATAAATAAAATAAACTAAAATAACAGAGATTTAGATTAGATGTTAGGAGAATATTCATTACTCAGAGGGTGGTGAGGCACTGGCACAGGCTGCTGAGACAAGCTGTGGAGGCTCCATCCCTGGAGGTGCTTAAGACCAGGTTGCATAGGGGGCTGAACATCTGGTGGGTGGCAGGCCTGACCATGGCAGGTGGGTTAGAACTGGATAGACTTTAAGGTCCCTTCCAATCCAAGCCATTGTATGATTCTATGATTTTATGATTCTTGTTTCTGTCACTCCGTGCACGCCTTACTTTGACTTCAGCAGGGTTCACGTTTCAAGGGCACTAAATGGACTTGCTCTCACATTGTTACAGCCCTCAGTTTAGCCTCACTGGCTAGCCTGTTGGTTTTGTTCCATATTTTACTGTTGGACAAATACACAAATGTTTTGTTTTGTTTTCTTTCATTTTCTTTTAACTGTTTTTTTTTGTGTTCAAGAGTAATGGCAAGTCAGGTTTGGAAGGAACACAGTGTAGGGCAGAGAGAATGAGTAAGTCTGTGGCCCTTGGCATACAACTTCATCCACTTTATCCATCAGAACTGTCCAGAATCTTGTGCTGACCCTGGTACAAAACTTGATTATTCCCATATTTTAATGGAATAACTTACAGAGAAACAAGGGAGAAAAAAATAAGGATTTTTAAAACACAAGTCTTCCTAGATGTGTTTTGTTAGTTAAAACTCATGATTGCTTAGATGTTCCACACTGTTAACAAACTATTAGGTTAATAACACAGTGCCATCCTAGTTTAAACAAATATGGAATTGTTTCTTGCTTTCCTCTACTGGTACCTGAGCATAATTCTCATGCTAAAATATCTTCTCTTTCAATAGCGACAGTATTTTTTTTATCCTACTATGTTTCTTTAAAAATTGAAAATCAGTTCAGTGCTAAAAATAATTCACACTAGCTGGAATATGTATGGAAGTGCAGCATAAACATATATATACACATATATTACTCAGAGTATCTTAAGGGAAATATATGAGGAAAAATTACACACACTTTTTTTTTCATGTCATTTTCCGACTACTTGTTTTGCTAAATACTTTCTAACTAATTACTCTTTTACTTTTGCTTTTGGCAAAAAACCCTAAAAATCTCTGAGCATTGGCTGCATGAGTAGGAAAAGCTGTTCTGATCTGGCCTAAACATTGATTTTGTGTTGTTTATATAAAGAAAACACACACATCAAACTCCTATGTCTCTACCTCTAAACTGACATGAAAGAAATATTCGGTGTTATTTTTACATTTTGACATACAACTGGTAATAGAGATGCTTGATAAATCTCAGTTTAGAAGTTCAGATAAATGGTTCCAAAAAACAATACACCTAAATATACACACTGTACAAATGGCAGAGAAGACATTTGTCTCTCCAACATAGGCATGACAAGATTGAGGCAAAACACTTTTCCACTGATTCCACTGTTTTGTTTTGAATAACACATTGTAGGAAATATCTTAAAGCATCTGCATTAAGGCAAGTTGAACTTTTTAGGAATCCTAACACTGCAAAAAATCATCAAGGAAATAACAGACTTTATGCTTTCTAAACTACTGCCTCCTTTTATCTTAAAGATACTTCAGGGATGTATGTATTTCAGTATAGATAAAGAAATTACATGAAGATCAGACTGCAGATAGATGTTGCCTCATGTGGGACCTACCTACCTCCATGAATTTCCTGGCAACAAATCTCTGCTCAATCCTATGTCTATTGTCCTAATTTTGAGCTTGTTCTAATTTAGAGCTAGTATCTGGGTGAATGGTCAATATTTAGTCATCAAATAGTCAGTACTGGTATCACAACCTCCCAGAGCTCTCTGGGAGAACAGGAATGGCCCCAAGACATGAGAGCCATGGAGGCTCTGATGCCCTTGTAATGAAAGGTCTCTTCTTTATACCTTACTGCTGCATAGAAGAGGAGAGCACCAAGGAGATTTACAGCTGGAAGTGTGACCTCACTTTGAAAAGTGAGTCTGGAAACATACTGATCAGGTCAAATACAAATTCTCATTAGCGCCAAAAGAGGAAGCAGAAGAGTACAGCAAGAATCGTGACACTGTATCAAAGCCTCTTCTGGACACAAGGAAATGTTCATATGAGTATGTTCCTGATGGACAACAGGTTGGCCATGAGCCAACAGCGTGGCCTCGTGGCCAAGAAGACCAATGGGATCCTGGGGTGCATTAAAAAGAGCATGGCCAGCAGGTCGAGGGAGGTGATCCTCCACCTCTACTCTGCCTCCGTCAGGCCTCACCTGGAGTACTGTATCCAGTTCTGGGCTCCCTAGTATAAAAAAGACAGGGACCTCCTGGAAAGAGTCCAGTGGAGAGCCGCAATGATAAAGGGTGTGGAGCATCTCCCTTATGAGAGGCTCAGTAATCTGGGTCTGTTCAGCCTTGAGAAAAGAAGGCTGAGAGGAGATCTGATCAATGTGTACAAATATCTAAAGTGCAGGAGGCAAATGGACATGGGTAATCTTTTTTCAGTGGTCTGTGGGGACGGAACGAGGGGAAATGGCCTTAAATGGAGCACAGGAAGTTCCACACAAATATGCAGAAGAACTTCTTCACGGTGCGGGTGACAGAGCACTGGAACAGGCTGCCCAGGGAGGCTGTGGAGTCTCCTTCCCTGGAGATTTTCAAGACCTGTCTGGACACCTACCTGTGCGACCTGCTGTAGGGAACCTGCTTTGGCAGGGGGGTTGGACTCGATGATCTCTCGAGGTCCCTTCCATCCCCTATAATTCTGTGATTCTATATGGTGAAGTGGCATAAAAACTGACAAAACCAAAATACCACACAGAATCGGCATGGAGTTTCTGAATTACCTTTAAATGTTATGCATGTGAAATTACACTAATTTAGCAAGGTGGAGGCAAATAGATAATTTAAATTGATGTTTAATGTGAATCCTCCTCGTTCTGTAGTAATGTTTCATGATCCAAATATACTGGTATCTACGATGCAAGGTCTAATAAGAAGACCTGAAAGCTTTTAATGAAACCAACATGTCAACAGATGGCAAAGCTGTCTTTTGCTGACTTTACTATAACATGTTGTTGCAATACACTGCACTATGAAGAGGAAAGTAAGTTGTAATGATGAGAAAGAAGCAGCTCAACAGCAAGAAGAGATTGCACAATGGTTTATGACCTTAAGTGTCCTAAATGGCATCAAAAGTAGTGAGAAATTTTAAGGGAAAAAAAGCAAGAAAATGGAAAGAAATAACAGGTAAAATCACTGAAAGTGGGAAAAATTGAGAAGGGTTGATTAAAAGAAGAAAGTCAAAGGGAAAGTGACCAAGTATGAAACTTAAGAATATCTCATTTAGTGTATGACATTACATCAGTAGTGTATCTAACCTCTTCTTAGGTTTTTGAGTATATCAGAATGTCTGTGCAACATCTTTCTACCTGCTCGTTTTGGGTTGTTTTGAAGAAAAGGACATGGTCTGTGAATAAAACCCAACATCAAGCAGAACAAGCTGATCAAAGACTTTTTCTGCTTTTGTTATTGACTACTTGATTTAATTTCCTTTCTTTTTTTCTTTTCTTAATTTTTCCCAATAGGACAATATTAGAAAGTTTTCTGTTCTGCCCAAGTTGACATATTTCTTGGTACATATAAAAATATCTTCACAGAGTTTTTGATGAGAAAATAGGTTTATCCATGTATCTGAAAGATCAATAAATGCTACATAACATAAATTCACTTCCAGCCAAATGAAAAACTGTAAGTTAGAGGTTGGTCCTTTTCAAACCAAACTTAATACTCTGTTAGCCTTTCTGATTGTATTTCTAAAACTTGAACAAACTGGAGGCATATGTTAAAGGCTCCTTCCACTTTTAAGTAATTAAGTTAACAATTACTACAATGGATTAATCAACTTTGTTTATTTTCCAGAACAGCTACACACAGAAGAATGCTGTTATCGCTGAAGGGTACGCTGCATCTTTGAATAATTGGTCAGCAACTGACACTACGAATGGAGTAAAGAAATCTACAAAGCTGAGCACTGAAAAGAATTATCTTCCCTTCTCATGGGTCTGAGAATCCTTTGCAGAGCTTCGTTTCTGAGTCATTAACAGTATTCATACACTGAGATTGGTATTGTTTTCCTCTTGTGCACACTTACGTGACTACTTTCATCCTCCATGGGACATTTTGTCACATTTTCACATTGACTGGATGATTTCAGTTAGGATTATAATTTTTTTTCTAGAATTTGGTACCCTCTAAGGCACACACAGTTTACTGGGGTGGAAGGGTAGGGAGGAGAACACATTTAGTTTAAATATAGTTATCTCATTTGCCTTTGTCATACAAAAGCTGAAGTGCAGTGATACTTGTATGGAGACAAACTAGCACGGAGGAAGCCTATCTTAAAAAGATGATACAGTCAAACAGTCTGGGATCATACAGCAGTCTGATCAAAATCATAAAATACTCTACAAGCTTCAGGGAAGGACATAAAGCCACAGAAGTGTTAAATGTACCTCTAGATATTTCATAAATTTTCTTTGTCACTGAATAGAATCACAGAAGAAAAGACATATACAAAAGAAATGGGGCAGAAGAAAGAAGCAGAATGGAATACTGGTAAAGATAGGGGGGAAAAAAAGACTAGCACTTGAGAAATGGGACTGAGGTCTAGTTTCACTGTATTAGCTGAGGAGGGGAAGAGCTAGGAACCAGAGTTGGCACTGGCAGCAGGAACAGAGATATTCATAAAGCTAGTGATTCATTTTGAAGATAAATTGAATGGCCTATTGACATGAAAGACTGGGAAAAAAGAAAGTCAAGTTGTTCATGAGAAGCAAGAATAGAATATGAGAGTTTCTGGCTGGAGGGGAGCCTGAAGCATGTCCAGTCTTGGTTGATGTGTATCTGGACAACTAACACTGCCACATTCCTGCTCGGAATGGACCAACAGTGTGTGTGCAAGATATTCAGAGAACTAATCATTCAGCCTGGAACTTAATTTCTGGATGGATGTTCTCCAATGCGCTGATTACTACTTCTCTGTGACCAAAACACTAACTGCTGCTAAGAAAAACTCTTAAGTGAAAAAACTGGGGAAAACTTTAAAGGAAAACATAGCATCTATGCCTACTGCAATGTTAAAAAGGTCTACAAATGTTTAACAAAACTAAAAAAAATGACCACACAAAAGAGAGGACATTTGAAAGACCGAGCTCTATATTAAAAACAACAGTTTATAAATCCAAGCAGAGAATGATGCAATCAATGGGATACTGTTTACTCTTGTTATCAAATGCTGAGCCCAAGAAACAACAGGAGTTTTTATACGAATGGTGTAACTATCCAGGTCTCCTGGGTCCTGACAGAGAATTGCTATGGCAGTCAGAAGCATGCTGAAACAGCAGCTGGACTAGAATATGGTATCAACTCATTGGTGGCTCTTTAGGAAAACCAAATGAAATAAAGAGGAGATGAAATGGCATTAAACAGATCAAAAACATGTCAGGAAGGACTGTAAAAGAAGTGGAAAAAGCCTTCTAAACAGGCGTGGGTTCATTTTGGAGTGTGGAATGGCCACACACCCGGAGGTGAAGGACAGCAGAGAAAAACCCAAGTACTATTAAGAAATCTTCTGGTTTTGGTAAGGTTGGCTTTGATGCTGTGAAAGCAGGATATTGTTTAAAGCATGAGTGCACTGACATGAAATAGAAACCTAAAGATGAAAGCTGAACTCAGAAAATATAGTCTGTTCAATGGAAAGTATGGGAAACCTCACAGTCTGAAGTACAGACGTCGCTACTGGCAGTTGGTATGGCAAACTCAAAGGCAGAGACACTAGCTAGTCTGTCACATTAAAAATGGTACCATATGTTAATGGACAACAGTAACATAACAGATATGTAAGGAAAGTAATTTAGCTGTCAACAGACGAGTCTGACTTCAACAGCAAAAAGGACCTTAGGAAAATTTCTGAAGAAAAATTGTTGAAGAAGAGAGACAATCAGAGTAAGTAACTAGAAAGAGTGATAAAATGCAACATATACTTACCAAAGGGTGTCAGATTAGTTTGTTATAAATTATATAACAAAAATAAATATATGTGGCCAGGAAAATGTGATCTGTTTATTGCTTGGAGTTTAGGAAAGAAAGTGACATGGGAAATATAAAGAATTAGGCAGGATGAAGAACACAAGTGTTTGGTAAAAGTGCTGCTATGTACGTAAGAATTTCATAGAGTAGAGACTTTGACTGCTTGGGCTGAAGCAGAAATGATTGGTCTAGCAAAAGGCCAACTCCCTCCAGTATCGTTTCTGAAACTCTTTAATACCACTAAACCAGGCACAACATCAGGCTGCCCAGGGCCCCATCCAGCCTGGCCTTGACCACCTCCAGGGATGGGGCGTCCACAGCTTCTCTGGGCAACCTGTGCCAGTGCCTCACCTCCCTCTGAGTGAAAATTTTCCTCAAGCATCTTATCTACATCTCCCCTCTTTTAGTTTGAAACCACTTCCCCTTGTCCTATCACTATCAGATCATGTAAAAAGTCAGTCTCTCTCCTGCTTATATGCTCCCTTCAAGTAATGAAAGGATGCAGTGAGGTCTCCCCAGAGCCTCCCTTACCCTGCTGGCTGTGCAACCCAGGATACAGAATTACTTATATAAAACTTGTACTTGCCAATAGCAAGTGATAATGAGGGAGAACTGCTAAATATTGTCTAACATGGTAGACTATCAATCAGCACTGCAGCACAGCCAGGAAGAGGGCAGATGTGACCCAAATTCTAAAAAATAAAGGATTTTAGCAGAAAAGTAGAAATACTACAGCTAGCCTAAGATCTTATCCAGAATGAAATACTGCCTGGGCACTCTCAAGAAGTTTGAAGTCAAACAGCAAGTATATCGATGAACAAGTAACATTATCAGACAACTGGAGATTATGCACTTACGGAAGAATTTGAAAAAGTTTATTCATGCTGATAGCTGTGAGGAGATGCAATGGTATCTTATTAATGTTTTATAGTGAACATCTAAGAACAAAAACAATTACTTGAAGGTGAGAAACTATTAGGAGAAGCCTAAGGGTATTCGATGGCTGTAAGCAAGCATGTAAAATTGGAAGAACGTTCCTCATTTCAGAATAGGGTCTAAAACTGTCTTGTAGGAACAAGATTTGAAATCCAGCTTGTTAAAAAAGGAAAGTCAGTTTGCAGGGTGTTACATGATGTGAAAAAAGAAGAATAGAAGACATTTTAGTTTACTGCCTCAGGAGATCCCTTTCAGCTCTGTGTACTTGAGTATAGAACATTTCTCTGCACTTTTTGTCATTCCAAAGCATTCCAAAGCAGACAATCCATGAGTAGTTTAGCTCTGGATCTCTTGGATTTCACCCACACAATATTACACTCCTTAATGTAATATAAAATACCTTTGCTATGAAACTGCAACACGTTCCACAGACTTCCCTGACTTGCAGCTCAGTTTGTATGTTTATGCAGTACTTGGCAGAGGGGAATCCCAAGCCTGATGTGCTTCCATAATGCAGACAGGGTTGAAAAAAGTAATAGTAAAATATCAAGTCTAATTCCTTTTGATGTGTGGTTTGAGTATTTCCGAGTCCAAACCAGCTGATCAGCTCATAACAGAGCTTGATTTTAAGCATCATGCAGCTTCCCTTGGAGGAAAAAATTCCTCAGGTTCAGAAGAGTTGAGTTTTCACGAGTAGGGAGGATACTCCATCTTGAAACTTTTAGCATCTGTGAACCACTGAACATTTGCAGTGTGCACTGTACAATCCCTGGAGGACTTGCACTAAAAAGCATGTATGACTTGTAAATCAAACTAAAAAAGCCTGATGACTAAGCAAGTTTAAGATAAACAGATTAAGGAAAAATAACTTTGATTTGGTTAATTATTTCCGAGAATTTATTCTTTCAAAATGATCCGTAAATTTCAGAGAGAAAAAACTGCATTATACAACGAAAAGTAAACTATATATTTATTAGACATAGGTGTCAAATTTGAAATTTATCCTGGGGAAGGAACATTCATCATCTCACAGCACTGATATCTCCATTTTGATATACACATTCATTTGACCTTCAAGCTGTGAGCTTCCTTAGAGTAAAACCAGCTATCTGTTATCCTGGATTTGACCTTGACAGCCTGCTTTAGTAAGTGCAGAGTGACTTTGACTTCTGTGACTTTCTTGGGAACTTCTAAATGCTCAGGTTTCCTTAGTATCTTCTTCTAACTTGCTAATTCATATTTACACAGAAACTCAAATAAAATTATTTGCCAGCTGTTGAGAGAAAGGAAGCCAACTTGAGGATGGGGGCAGGGAAACTGTGCTGTGTCTCTTAATTTTGCAAGATTAATTTTAGTCATCCTCAATAAACACACAGATGAATGCAGGAAAATTCCTGTTAGTTCTACTTGTCCTTACTGCATAAATCCTTGTGTTTTTCTTGTACAGGATGACCCTCAATGACTGAAGCTAGGACTGAAAAAACAGCTGCATTGTACTGCAGACTCAAATCTTGCTACAGCTATAAGCTGTAAGATTCAAACATGAACCAAACAGGATTATGCAGAAGGGTAGCATAATACTTGTGTGAATTAAAGGTATGAGGAAAGACACATTTTTTTCTGGGTAAGCTAGTTTTATTTTTCCTGATGCTTAAATTGCCCAGTTATGATCTCAGATGTGCTAAGCCTTTTTAAATGATAAACAGAAATAATTTTCTGACGTGAAGAATTACATATGACAGCCTTCTTAAAATCAAACATATTCCACAGTAAACTGAACATATTTCAGCCCATTTGCAGTACTACTTTAGGATGCATGCTTTTTTCCTTTATCTTAAAACAGGCTGTCCTTTATTCACTAATCTTTGCAAGGTTGTGACTAAGTGCCATTAAACAGTGCAACTTTTTTTTTTTCACTTTCCTTAGGAGTAATAATAATGCAACTGAACCAGAAAAGCAAAGGTCTGGTCAATAGCAGCAGTAGTTAAAAAACATGCAGCAAAGTAAAAAATTAAGGATCATTAAGCACATCATTCTGTCTCCACAAGATACTAATATTTTCTCATGTTTTTCCTTACCTTGGATGTGAATGATTCTCTCATGCTCCAGGCTTGAGTTGTCAGGGTGAGGTTCAGCCCAGCAGACAGAAATCAGCACCAGAAAGAGTAGACTTGTCATCTTTACAGTCAAAAGAATCTTCTTCACTGTAAGGAACACAGATACAAATACAGAGAGGCTTGTGAATTTTTGGAAACCTTTACAGTGTTGCACTGCACTACTTGTTACAGCAATGATCTGTTAAGGGATCTGGAATCTATTTAACCCACTCAGCTGAAAGTGTTACAATAGGTTGGAACTTATTAGGGATGAACACTGGACCTTTTTATCATGGACTTTGATTAAATGAAACTTGCAATCCACATTCAGCTTTGCCTATGCAAAAATACAACGTGAAAGAATAAAAGTACACACACACACACTCCTAAACCAAAGCCTATCCTATACAAGATCCTATGTAAGCAACGCCAGTGTTTCAAAACATGTCCTAGTGTACTTTCACATTTCCAGTCCTACTCTAGCTCTGGTCCACAAATACAGTTGAAACAACCAAAGCTACCACTAAGTCTATATCCACTGCATTATGCAATCTGTTGGCAACAGATTTTTAAGGTAAAAACAATCTTCTCACAGTTTTTGGCATTTCAGACAAGACTGAAAGCTAACTTAGCAGTCAGGGTGGTAAGTTTGCTTAAGCTAAGCAACAAAGATGACAAAACACTTCAGAGGCTGATTAGAAAGGTCTGTGTTATTTCAGATCCACTTACCATTTTAAAAGATGCCTAAATACACAACAAAATGTTGTGTTCAAAACCATGCACAAAGTAGGTTAGAGTTGTGTATGCTACCACTGCAGCTGCCCTGATTGATTTTTCATTCATTTCTACCTAGAATGCTGACGCACTAACTCAGTGTGCCAGGTAGGGTCTCTGCAGTCAGCAGAGTCGAGCGCTGCAGGGAAAATCTCTGCCAGCCTCTGAGTAGTAATTAGGCAAATGAAGACCTGAAATTGAAAAGGATGCATAAAATACAAGAAATTTTATATAAAGGGCTCAGGTTGATCTGTGTTTTATAGCTATAACTTTAATGACCTTGATTTCTTGAAATAAAAGATAGTTATTTCCCAACTTTGCTTTTCAAGACTAGCATTTTTTTTTCCCCAGTCTTCAACTAGAGACAGCATTATTCATAGGCTTTCTCTCTAATGCAGGGAGAAGTGTAATCTTTTTTTCCTCAGCCTCTCCCGGAGCAAGAAGCACATCAGAGCTACAGGGTGCTCTTGGTCAGAACCAGGGTCAGGGGCTGAGCTTTCCAAGCAGCCCCTGTCTCTAAGCAGATGCAGGCACCTATATACCTCAAACCTACATCCAAATATCGGAACTACTGACAGAAATGCAGAAATGCTATTGCCTTTATTTATTTATTTTTATATAGCAGCACATGCAAGTTACTTGCCTGCCCTTCCATTCCTTCAAGCGAACTTGGGTGGGAGCTCAAAGCCCGCTCAGCATCCCTCACTGCAGAGTGCCTAGAGGTAGGACAAGTGACAGCTGCATGCTGCTTTCCAGGTGGTCCACACTGGGTGACTCCAGGCTCTGCAGCCACTCCCTCTTTCCTGGAAAGCCTGGCAGCCTGATGACCTCCATTTCCGAGAGCAAGGGCAGATGTGGCTCCCCCTAGAGCACATCAGCCCGAGCCTGTGCTGACTGGGGGGGTCACATGTGAAGAGCAAAGTGAAAACACACCTTCCTTCACACATCCCATACCAGGCATATTTGCTTTGAAAGGGAAAAATGCTGCAGAGCTGGAACATTTTTATCTGTTTATTTTTGGCTGCTGACTAACAACTGACAATTCCTCTTCATTGGTTGGTAAGAGTTTTGTTGATTTAGAAAGTCTGATATCAATGGGGCTTTGATTTCAAGGAGTCCAGGCAAAGCCCATGGTGTGTTCCCATCCCAATCTGCACGTTGGAGATGCAAAAGCTCCAGGACCCCATAGGGTCTTGCAAGTGCCTCAGCTGCTCATTAGAGCTTTGCATATGCCCCCTGGCACAAACTTGCTCTTTTCCATGAAAACTGAACAGCCACATTAGCCAGATGACTGGTAGCGCTACCCCACTGGGGGACAGCATCCCCATCTCTCCCAAGCTGTGCATGCACAGGGACTGGGGCTCCATTTTCGAATAAGGCAGCTTTACCTTCTGCTACACAGAGTGCTCCACACATGCCCCCCCCTCCCCCTCCCCCTTTGTCGAGGTCACCTTAATGCCATGGGGAAAATCCTCCCCCATAGCAAGAGTTTCCCTGGGGTGATAACACTCAGAACAACTATGTTCAGGGTTAGTCTGTTGCACTGAAGCAACCACACATAGCTTTCAGACACATTTGATTTCCTTCAGATAGAGGCAAACATTACTCTGTGCTCAACAGTTTCTGTGACAGCATCACACAAGCAGAATGAGAGGCGGAGAAACGCTGGACTCAGGAGATCCACTCTCCATTTTCTTCAACTTTGTGGATGCAGAGGAGCAGCATGTGATGGCTACAGTAGAAGATCAACATTTGGGTTAGAAGTAGATGTGTTTTTTGGAGGGAAATACCCAAGATATTGGCATCTTGGCTGTTTGAATAGATGAAGTTTAGAGTGGCTGGGCTTCTGCTTCTCCCTAATGATCAAATACAGAAATGGCAGCCTAGAGTGTCCATTGAATGTCCAGCAGCAGGCATTCATGCAGTCAGTATGCATGTGCTCCCCTTGACCCTGGTCAAACTCATCTGCACTGCTCAGGTATGTCTTTCTTGAAATAACAGAATAAAATCATAGAATCACAGAATGGTTTGAGTTGGAAGGGACCTTAAAGTGCCCATCCAGTTTCAGAACTGTGCTGTGGGCAGGGCTGCCACCCACCAGATCAGGCTGCCCGGGGCCCCATGCAACCTGGCCTTGAGCACCTCCAGGGATGGGGCATCCACAGCTCTCTGGGCAGCCTGTGCCAGTGCCTCACCTGCTTCTGAGTAAATAATTTATTCCTTATATCTCATCTAAATCTCTGTTCTTTTCTTCACCTTTTGTATGAAATGCTTCAGACTGCACAAAACTAGCAAGATCTTCAGGGATATCTCATGGGCCAGCAAATGCTCAACCCACCTTTTGGAAATTTATCCATTACATATCTTCACTTAAGTCACCAAATACTCTATGATGATCAACAGAGAGCATGCTTCTAGCTGGGCAAGAGCCTCCTATGTGTTGAATTCTCTGTTAGGCATAAGCAGCCCATTCCTTGCCACCAGCAATGGGTGCCTGCAGCCAGGAACACTGCCTTGTGCCACCTTCCTGGTGAGATGGCAGCTGTGGCATGAGCTAAGGCAACGCCCAGTGACATCGTCAGGCCAGGCATGTGATCCCTAGTGCTGGGTAGGTTATTCAAAAAACAGTTTGCTGAAGGAATTTACATTCTCAGCTATAGCCAAAGTAATAGCAGTCAAACTACATTTCTGCAGCAGCCTAGAAAGACCTCAAGGAAAAACTGATAGGTGCAGATATTTTAATATTAATAAAATATTGGCTGGCAGTCAGTGACTTTTCAGTAAAAGTGGTAATGATTATTCACATTCAAGAAATTTGCACTGTTTTCAATCACTGCATTTTACAGAATCTGCTGTCTCCCCTGACAGGGACACAAGGGGCTGAAAACAGTTTCAAGGCTCACAAAAGTGGTCAAAGTGACTGCATTCAGGTTTTAATTTCCCTAAATCTGTTTGTTCTTAGGTATAATTTGAAACTCTGATATTAACCTTCATTTTGTTATACTTACCCAACCGTAATTCACCTACCACTGGTAAATCTAGAAGATGATAACGCAACAATGTTTATATTTTAATATAACGTTCCACAAATCAACAGGATGCCTCCAGTAATAGTACTGTGCAAGTACGAAGCATTTCACTGAAGAACAGTGAAGAATGGAAATGATGTCACATACGAATTTCTGTTTTTAATACAAAAACTTCCTTATTTTCTACTGCAACTGCTTTCAGGATATAGAACACTGGAGCATCCACCCCATGAGGCCAAAGATTCACCATGCTCACTATGCTCTCCCCAAGAGTAGCTAAAAGCTGAGGGGAATGCCCTTACACAGGAGTTAATTTTAACCTTACAGACAAAAGTACCTTATTAGACATGATGATGTCCTATATCAAACGTTGTGCCTCACAGAGGAAAGTCCTTTTGAACCCTGAACACAGAATGGCTTAAGAGCATAGGGTAATATGACCATCATCTCATATGATCCAGCTGTAGACACTGTCACCCCAGTAAGTCTGGTGCTTGAATTAGATTTTACTTAACTTATGTGAAAAACTGGCTGCTTTTCTGGAAAAAGTCCTCCTGCTTTGGATCATGTAGGATTGCAGCTCCCTCACATCTACCTGGATGTCCACAGGAGCCACTTGAAGGGTGCTACAACGACATACTCTGCCATCCGCTCACATGTTATCTGCCTCACAGTGAAAAGAAGGTTTAGGAGGAGAGGTACAGGAGGTACCTTGTGGAAGGAGCAAATGGGGTACCAGTGCATAAGGACAGAGAGAAAACCAAACTCCTAGGGAAGAACAGTGAAAAATTGCTTTCTGTCTTTCTGTAGATTTTTCTGTATTTAATGCAGTGAAACCCAGCAAGCAAATGCAATAATCTGAAACAGGTAACAGAATTGGTAAAATCAATCTAAATAACTTAGTGTTGAAATAGATTCAAACCTGTGGACTATTCACATCTATGCACAAACCTACTCCAAAACATTAGCTATTACAGACTCCTTCTCTGTGGAGATCTGTTTCATCTGGAAATCAGTGCTAAGCACCTTAAAAGTACCTGTTAATGAAGTAAAATGTATACATTTTCAGGGAGAGGGTCTCAGCTTCAGGAATGGAAAATCTGTTATTCCCAAGAATGATGAAGGATGAAGAGCAGTCTAGACAGTACTCACACATCTTCCTCACTAGCATTTCCTAAAAATGGGAAGTTGGAGTAGAATACCTCAATGCAGCTGACTAGGCATAGACTTCTGGTGTCACACGACAAGCCCAACTCTCCTGATGTTCATGCCTTCTATGTAGATATAGACACCTATGTTAGGCAAAAAAGTCAAGCCAGAAGGATATGATTCAGCTCCATATTGTGGACACCTAAATCAGTGTGATTGCATGTGAAATGTTTGCATTTCACTTAGAAGTCCAAGCAACTATTAGGGTTTATATGTAGTTGATGTAGTCCATGGATGGCACATGGGTGCTTTGTTGACTTGGGATGCCTTTAGCCTGTTTACTTCTGACTTTGAACAATATTCTCTGCCTGCCATGCAGCCTCTCTGGAGAAGTGGGAAACGTGGGCATGAATCTTGCAACCTGAAGTGAAAGGCACACATTGTGTGGCCTCTTTGACTGAGGGGTCTAAAAACAGGCTGTTTTGCAAGCAATCTACAGATGCATGTTCATTCTGTCTAAGATGCAGCAGCACTCAGGAATGAAGGCGCCCAAACAGCAGCTCTGTCTTGGGGGCTCCTTACAAGAGGAGTGTAAGTCCCATTTCTTTCGCTCTAGACAGCTTCCCACTGAACACAGTAAATAACGCTTCAGAAAGCCAGTACTCTTGTCTGTGTTGACTGCACAAGGACTGCTGGTATTCTGACTCATCCTGGTAACACTGACAAACTTCTTTTAGATATCTGGGTATCAAAGTGGGCATCTAAAGAAGGCAATAGCAACATCAGCCTTTCTCTTGAAGGGCACCTAGCTTCTTATCATCATTCATAATCTCTTTGAAAGATCTTACATTCTACAAAGGCAATGGTAAAATACTCAGTCTCAGCTACCATCTTGGGACCTCAGTTAGAAAAGGCAAATTAAAATCCACTTCTTGGCCTGATGTGCCCCCACCCTATTTTGTCTCAGTTCTAGTTTTCACTTATTTTACTGAGAAGAAATGTTCTCCATGGACAAAAAGTCCCTAAGGGTGATGGAACAAAGACAAGACAGTTTCATTAGACTGCTCTCCAAGTTAAGCAGTTCATACAAAGGAAATTTCACTGATGCCATGGTAAAAGGAAGTAACAATTAACAGCGCAAGAATGATAACAGTTAGACACTGTATTATCATGACTTAGAGCAAGATTTCCATGACCTCCTCCCATGCTACTTCATTAGTTAAGGTAATTTGGAAATATGTGAGACTGTGTAAGTCTTGGGGCCATCTAAAGTGCCAGACGGTCACTGTCTGGATAACAGGTTGTCATAGTAGTTCCCTAACGATAGGCAGAACAGTTAAGTGGAAAAGCAGCATGACCATTCAAAGACATCTGGAATCCCCTAGAGTCTATTAATTCCCTGGGAAGAATGCTGATAATTGCTTGCAAGGAGAAAGAAAATATCTTTGCAGTCTTTGAAGTGTCTGTCATGTATTAGAAATGAAATTTATTCCAGATACACAGGGTAACAATGGTAACAATACTTGGACGTTATTCAGAGTATAGCCAAGGTCATGCAGTTTGGCCTTATGAACAGAAATTAGAAAACTCTGTACTCTAGGCTTAATCCAAGCATGGATTAGGCAAATGTGCCACAGTGAACAGTTATCATTGATGGAATTCTGGTCATTCACTGCTTTGAACAAGTTTCTTTCCTATTCCTTATATTGGAGTATATGAAAATGCTTTTAGTTCAGGATCCTGGATGTTTTTAGTTGAAGTAAAGGTGATAGTATGTTCTTTGATAACATAGCACAATGACATAGAAAGGGAACTTTTTCTTTGTTAAGAGGATTCACATTTGTTTGCAATCTCCACGTATGAATGGCTTTCAAAGAATTTATGCAATCCAGCTCAAGCAGCTGGCTCTCCAGCTAGATTGTGCTTGTACTCTGACATTTTTTTGGTCAAAAAGTCTCCTTCAGGCTTGAGCACGCATGAAAGTCACTGGAGGTCAGTGAGAGAACTTGATCTCTCTCCCTGACTTAATTCTTGACTCTTCTGGAAGGCCATGTACTTTGTGAAGCTCTGCCAGAGTTTTTTTCTGCATCTGTAGCCTTCATCATACTAATGCATCCAGTTCTGCCAGTACTTTTTTGGGTGCTCAGATTTTACAGGAGCATAAATGACTGAGGTTTCTAGTGCTCTCTTCCTCTGCCAAGGGTTAGTGAAAGCTAGATGCCTATCTCCCTTGGATCATTAAAGAAAATCCCATACAAAAAATATTATTAGGTAGGTTGTTACAAATCAGTCTTTTTACTTGTTTATAGTAATAAATAGTAATATAATAATATTATTAATATTTCCTTTAATTCTTGCCTTTGGGAATTTGACCTACTTTTCCATATCTAAGTTTGCAGTGGCAGATTTCATGCTAAAAAGAGAATGTTTAGTACAATCCATGGACCATTTCTACAATCTAACAGAATATGGGGGTTATTTTAATTTTTTTCTATACCAAAAAGTGGGTGGTTTTTGCTTGTATAGTGAAAAAGCATTCGAGTGAGTGGATACTGTGGTATTTAACTAACACTAGATTGGGACATTTGAACAGGGAGGCTGTGGCACTCTTGTTCCCATTGGACATGTTTACGTCATTACATATCCAAGCAGCAGTAATAATTTTTCCCTGACCAGTAAGATCTGACAGACACAGGACCTATGCTGACAAGAGACAAGTTTCCTAAAGTGCAAGTCTCATTTCATTGTCTTCTGTGGTAAATGGTTGCTCATCCATCCATCAACTCATGCCATGTCTCTGCTAAGCATGCTTTTGTGCTCTCAGCCACCAGAAAGCTGCTGGTATGCTGGTAAGCAGACCGAGGAGATTTACTAGCAATATCTAAGTTTTCTTCAGTCTCCATCAAGTACAGGTGTAAACTAGGTGGAAAAACTGTTTTTACAGATTACAGCAAAACAAATCACAAGCCTCATATAAGGACAAAGAAAACCAGGAAATTTCCTTTTTGCAAATGATAGTGATAACACTTTGAGATATGCAAGTAGGTGAGATCCCATCTGTTTCACCTGTGGGAGGTACATCTCTATTCTGTCTGTCACAAAATCAATTTGATGATGTTTTCATTCCTTTTCCCCAGCTGATCTGCCTGTCCCAGCCAAATAAAAATAAAAATTAGAAATATTCACTGTGCCTTTGCATCACTGAAGGATCCCGCTATATGAGACAACAGGTGCACTGCCAGACTTAACAAGCATGGGCCCAGTGCCAGTCTCCTGTAAGGAACTACCAGCAGCACACCATCTCTGGCAAGGATCCTGGTGCAAAGAATAAAATGGGCCCCCTTCTCAAGCTGTCAGCAAGTGCTTGGTCCTGTCCTACCGCTTTCCCGTGGTCCCAGAATCATGCTGTCTGGATTCCGAGCCATTGAGAATAACTTTAAGAAAACACCCACTTTCCTAGAGAAATAGTAACAGTGATACAATGCCCTATAAATTTCTTCTAATTGGTGTTATAAGTTGCTAGAACAAGTCTCCACCAAATCAAAGCTTCTAGGAAGATGATTTAATTTTACTACAAAAATTAAATGGCTTCCATCAAACATCTGCTTCTTACTGCAAGGACACATTTTTTTGGATATTCAATTGCGAAGACATAGATGTGGGTGCAGCCAGATCAAACCCATATGGGGATCAGTTGTAAAAGCACCATTCTTTCAACAATTTTTAATTGAATTTATCAGTGACCAATGGCAAAACCTACTTTCCATGGAGATCAGTTATTCTACAGAGGATGAAGGTCTGGAGGCTAGGGCAAGAGTTCAGGCTCTGGGGGACACAGGTTCACCTCTGACTCCTCCAGCCGTCCTGGAGGGCACTGGGGGGCATGGAGGTGGTGGGGGAGTTGGTTATCCTTTATCCCAGCCCCTTCTGTGACAGTATTTTGCTGCTCAGATGGCATTGCGGAAGATAATGTATTGATATTTAGCTCACATCTTAATGCAGTGATCTATCTAGAGCAGGAAAGGACTTCTTCATAACCACTTTCAGACACTACGTACTTTCACATCCTTAAGCACCATGATAGCTTACTGCACGCATACGAACACACAGACATGCAGATGTCTGCCTGTACCAAGTGTCCTGCTGTTTTCTCTAGTATTTTTTACAATGCAATGTCTTAAGAACACTGAGAAACACTGGAAAAGCTTGAATCAAACATTTAGTTAACGTTTTACTAATTAAATGCTGTGGAAAACAAGTAATGAAAATTTCTCAGTTTGTGGCTGTTTGTATCTAAAGGCCAGGCTGAATGGGGCTTTGGGCAACCTGGTCTAGTGGAAGGTGTCCTTGCCCATAGCAGGGGGATTGGAACAAGATGATCTCTAAGGTCCCTATCAACCTAAATGATTTTATGATTCTATAAATAAAGACAGTGCTTTCAAACCTTACTGCTAGACAGTGCTGCATCATTATTACGCACTTTTTTTTTCTTTTTTTTTTTTTTTGGCTTACAAAGCAATCAGCAACAGTGGGAACACCAAAGTGCACAATACAATTACTTTTTTAAAATAAATTAAATTAAATTAATAAATTTAATTTTAATAAATTAAAATAAATTAATTAAAATTTTTGCTATTTTACAACAATGGTAACAGCAACTTGCACAGACATCCTTTGTCAGTCAGATGTGAGAAAGAGTATATTCAAAGTGTATATTCAAAGAAAGTGTATATTCAAAGCTCCATACTGTGTATTGGCCAATTGCAAATACTCGCAAATAGTGACTGCAGTTTACTATTTTATTTATTGAACTGGCATATTTTAATTAATGAACTGGCATAACAAGTGAATAGCCACCAATATAATTTGTTGGTGACACTGTGGTGGCCTTTCCAAGTGCTGTGATTGACACTGCAGGTTTTGGCAATGGAGCTGAGAGTGAGTGCTTTGTATCACCATCACCCCAGCAATTTCTTCTTTAATTCCAAAGCAATGCCTTAAAATGGGGCACAGGCAGACAAGGGTTTATTGGGGTGAGCAGAGGAAAGGGAAACCTACCTTATAAAGGAGACTAAAGGAGCTTGTCCTTGTCGGCCTGGCAAAACACAGCTGAGCAAAGATATAATTGCTGCCTATAAATATATCACAGGGTAAATGCCAGAGAAGGAAAAGAACATCATTTCAGCTAAAATTTAGGAACAGAACAAGTGGTGCCATAAATAAGTTTAAACTGGAAATTAAATAATTTTATGCTATATAAAATTGCCATGGTCTTCCTAAAGATATTTTAGTGGGGAGGCAAGAAACACAGCTAGCTTTAAGGTGGAACTTGTTTGCTCTGTGAAGACTTCCTGGGATGAAGGGGAACTTGGGCCAAACAGGATCGTGTTATGGCACAGGGTCATCCCTTTTTTCTTTTAGCCCTAATTGCTTGAAAAGGCCTCAACCGTAGCACGTCAATAATCCTCCCACAAGCGGAATCATTTTCTTTTCCTCTATGGCAGGTCCAAATGGCTGCCACTATTAAAGACATTATTCAGCATACTCAAGCAGGGCTTCCTATCGCTCCACACTCAACTACAAGCATGCTGAACACATTTCCCACCCTTTTCCTCCTTAAGAAAGGCTTCCCAAAAGAGTTTTTAATGGTCAGACCTGGTATCTCCAGTAACTTCCTAAGCAGCCTCTGTGCTTAACAGTGCTGTTGTCCCTGATACAGGTCATTAAATGTCTGCAAAAGAACTGGGGACACATGTGGCTGCCTTAATGGCCTGGCTTTTGCAGTGCTCACTGACATGGAAAGCTTGGCTGTGTCTGCTGCCAGGATTATGTGAAAAATGTGAAGAAGACATTTCTTCTTTTCCAGAGGTGTGGAGAGCAGTGCATCCTTTCCACAATATTTGTGATGCTTTTGAGATTTGCATTCATGTAAAAATAAAGGAAAGTGGCAGCTCCATTTCCACTTTGGACCACAGAAAAGAATGACATGGAACATTAAGTTGAGAAAATAAACTCAATTTCAACATATACTTGTGATATAATACATACAATAACATATAATAGAAAAGAAAAAAAAATCCTGGAGCTCGTGTGCTCCTCTAAACAATCTTGGTTTAATGTTCTCATAAGGAACTAGTATAACCATTTGAGCAAATTTCAGAAAATGCAGAATATACGTAGAATTAGCTGAATAATATGGAACGACTTAATGGAATCATAAGGCAGAACATATCCTGGTAGATAAAATTCGCTTAAGTTGTGTAAGCAAAACAGCTTGCAGAGTATGCAGT
Source organism: Penelope pileata (assembly GCA_013396635.1). Classification (NCBI taxonomy): domain Eukaryota; kingdom Metazoa; phylum Chordata; class Aves; order Galliformes; family Cracidae; genus Penelope; species Penelope pileata. The sequence goes on from WBMW01002242.1 coordinate 50,759, forward strand.
TTCACATATCTATTACAAGAACAAAGTACATCATATTTTAGTTTCAGATATATTCAGATGTAGGAAGACGTGACTGAACAATCTATATCCAGGAAACACCTGCAGCCTGCATTGCAAAATTAAGTAACGACATAAGCATATACTAGTAGGAAAAGAATGTGTGCAAATACACAGATAGCACAGACTTGAGTGTATTTTGCACAGAATTTCAGAGAACAAAAGCCTAAGGATGCATTTTAATTCACTGGGGTTCACTTAATCCTCCTTTATAATATAAAACAGAAGAGATCTCAAAAAATCAATGCCATTGTTAATTGAACTGTTCTGACATTTAGTTTGGATGCCAGCAATATATGCCGGCTTTGAGTCAGTCCCTCAGGTAAATTAAACCTGTGTAGACTTCGAAAAAAAAAGGACCCAATAACAGGTTTTCTTGACAATCTCCGAATTGGAAAACTCAGTTAACAAAGTGTATTGATTTAGATTATGCCAGACAAGGCAATACCCTTACTTAGTCAATAATAAGAATACTCGCAATACCAGTAGGCTGAAAATGAATGGGGTTTTGAAGATAACAAAAATAGGATAGGAAGTTTAAATAAATGGCAAACAGATAGGACTCAGATATGTTTAGCAAATGCCACCCGATCAAGTCAATTCTAAGGATCAGCATAGCTATTGCCATCCAGACTAAATGCATGGCTTTCATTTGTGCTTTAATGTCCTCAGGATTATGCAGGCTGCTTCAGCTTCACAGCACTAAATTCCAGCTCTCAAATAGCACTTGCAGAGGCTCTGAATGCCCTCCAGCCAGTGTTACTCAACCCACACCTAACCTTCAAGTGAAGCATCACTTATGAGGCAGGTCTGTCACACCCTGAGGGGCGGCAGGAACCGCACTAGCTACCGATAGGGATCTCCTACTAAGATGCCATACTTGTGCAACCTGGGATGCTGCAAAGGTGAGCCACAGAAGGACTGCATTATTCCTCCCATTTTTTTTTTTTAAATATATATTATTTCCCATAGCAATTACTGCAGCTGATCTTTGACAACTAGACAAGGTTAACTTTTGACACATCACAGCCCTTCTTATGTTCTTTTTTTTTTTTTCAGTTACCAAAGCTTCACTCATGTTTTCATATTGGGTATCTGTCCTAGAGAGCACAGTGACAGACTGCTTGCCAAGACAACAGGAAAATTTCCATTGCAATCTCTACTCATTGCAAATGTGCCTGTGAGAATGGTAGCCTAGAGGGAAGAGCTGAACAGCAATGGAAACAACGCATTCCTAGCTGAAAGAGCTTCTCTGCAGTGCTGCCTAAAAAGGATGGTGTTTCCCTTTGGTGTGCTAATGACAGGGCCATTGCCATTAGCCTCCCTTGCCTCACAGGGAAGAAAAGCAAACAGGAGGATCTATAAAGGACTGCCCTGGAAAGCCTGTGCCTTTTCTCAGATGCTTGTCTGTACTATGGAACAACTGTAATTTTTCCCCACATCCCATGAACCATCACCTGGCCATGCCTTCTAGCCCTGTTACCAGATTTCATGCCCTCCTCTTGATGCTTCCAAGGGCCTTAACAACCTTTTTATATTGTGAAATATAAACGATGAAATAAACTGAGATTCTGGCTTCTTTCTGATCCAGATTTTATCTCAGAGACTTGTACAAACTTTGTAAGCTTCACAAACTGCAAAACTCACAGGATTTGGGACCCTGCTCCAGCGTCCCTCACTTATCATTAGCGCCAGACTTCTGGGCTAATGGCTCTGCTTCATTTTTTTTGCAGAGGCCAAATGCGCAGACCTACATCCAGATGTCTGGGCTGACAGTACAAATGCCATTCGGAAAGCTGTTTTCTAAAGAGCCACTTAGCAGGGGGGGGGGTAAAAAAAGCCCCAAACACCCAAATCTATTCCCGTGAAGACCTATGTAAACTACCCCCAGCAAAGCTTCACCTCCCAGCCTGAGGGCTGCCCAGCAAGAGACTGAGAGCTGTGCTAATCCCTAATTAAATTTAGTCTACACTAGGAAAGGTCTGTTGATTCAGCTAGATAGGCAGAGCAATGCTCACTGGTCAGTCCTGATTAGGCATGATTAGAAGAGAAAAGCCTCCAAAAGCATAATTGATGGTGCTCTGGTGAGCAAAGTAAACTCTGATATTGAAGGCAGAGGCTCCTTTCACTGGTGTATCAGTTGAATGTGTCACATCTATAATCTATTTCTGTGGAAATAAACAGAAGGCATTACTTTTGGAGTGACCTATATACATTATATATGTATTAATGTGCTTATATGCACTTCTGCATTTATATACGTGTGTTCATGCACATGCATCTCTGTATGTATATGTACATACATGCAGATGAGTGTTCTTCAAACTTTGGTTGTTCTTCAAACTTTCAGCACACAAAAGTAAAGAAAATGTCACTGAAATTAGAATATTAAAAAACATGGTTTACTTGGGTGACACAGTATAATAATCTTTTAAAATCACCTTGTCTTTTTGGTCAATTTGAGGAATGGATACTATTTAAAAAGTACTTCCATGAGTCTCAAAATGAAATTTTCTGAAAAGCATAAATGTAATAAATGAACTTTTTAATAATCCAGTCTCACTAGAAATGCTGTAGACAGTAGAAACCTATTTCTAAGAAATCAGGTCATTGCCCTAATTAAATTTGACATAGACACAAGAGCACAGATATAAAACCTGCATTTAATACAGAACAATTGTGCACCTCTAACATACCACTAATAGATTGCACTACATAGAACTAATGTCTTTGTTTTCATATGAAATCTATATTACATCTTTTGAGGTACAGGTACAGGTCTGTTTTATATAAATGCAGAGAAAGGGCCATTTTCTTTGTACTTACAGACTAACTTGTGGCATTTAGCTCTGATCTCTGCAGTGCCAAGATGGAGCAATTCCTGCCAGGAGATGCCAGAGGCAGTTTGCTCTCAAGGAGTCTTAGTGTCTCAGTTGTGCTTCAGGGAAAAACAATTTAAGACATGTGATACCTTTTCTCTTCTGTGGGAAGGGGAAAGCAACTGAAGCAACAAAATAATTTTTTCCCAGCACATGTTCTCTAAGGGTATGTCTGAGGAGCTTGGGGAGAGACCAGTAACGCTTTATGGCTAAGCATCTGCTTGGGACCTCAGTTCTAGGTGAGCATTACATAAGTCATCCAAGGGAAAACCTGAGCTACTCCTCAGTTATAAAGCAGCTCTGAAGGCATCAGTGTTATAGAAAGCAAAGCATACTGTGGTCTAGATTTTGGATGGAGGAAGGACTGCAGGTTCCTAGCTTAAGCAATTGGGGAAGCAGAAAGGGGTGAGTGAAGTCTAGTGCTTGTATCTGCAGATTGCCAGTCAACAGATCAGGGGGCATAAAGCAGAGCATAGCTGCAAAAGGCTGCAACTCCTGGAAGTGAGGTGAGAGCAAAATGAGAAAACTAAAAATTAAATACAGAACTGCAAGTGCACTGTATCTGTGCACTATTCCTTACAGCTACTACGTGAGTTTGTGGGTGACCTCTATTTCACAACTGGAACATCAAAGGCTGTAATGTCAGATGCTATTTAAGAGCTGAGAAATTCCCTTCATTTTTACTATAAAAGGACTGGCAGACATATTTTATTAAGGACTTAAAATTAGTTAAAAGAAAAAAAGCCTTCAACACCAGTCCTCTACTGCAAACATCTGCTTAAATGTCTCAAATGAGATTTTGCTGGAAAAAAAGACACTGGCACACTCATAACCCAGCATACTTTCCACTATAAACTCATTTCTAGCATAAACTCTGAATGTACAAGCTATAAATAGCACCTTGACTACAACACAGGCTTTCACTGTGTGCCCTGAATTCAGAAACAATATTTGAGCTTTAGCTGAATTCTTTCTTTACAATTCTTCATCACTTCTTTCTTTACTATTTCTTTACCTCTTGACAAAATTTCCTAAGTGTTCAAATAACGTTCTCCAGGCAGGAAACAAAAAGTTTCTGCAGGAGCAGAAGGTGTAGGTGCCTTATACCTCCTGCTCAGTGAGAAACACAAGTTATTCTTGTACCACAGCATAACCAACAGTGAATTCCAAGAGAACATCCAGGAGTACTGTCCAGTATCCATAAACTTAGCATTCAGCCTCTGTTCTCACTTTGAACACTTTGTTATTAAGCACCTCCACTTTCTCTGTCAAATGTGATTTTATCCAAAGTTTTTTTTGTTTCTATTTTTTTTTAGCTTTCTTCAGAATCTTCCTTTCTCCTAATGAAAACGTGCAACCGTTTTCCACTTGCATGTTTGCCTCTGGCTTAAGAGCTCTCCTTTCTTATGTTTACTTAGTAAGAAAATAGAGGAGAAAATCCAACTACATAGAACTACCTAGAACATCTAAGACTAGATCCTCTGGAAGTTCTAAAACATACAGAGCAACACTACTATCTCGAAAAAGATAACTACCAAAAAAATCTCCAGAACAAGAACAAAACAACCTGAAGGAAGCCTTTCTAAACTGTATTAAGGTATTTGAGACTGCTAATTTCAATGTTTTTCAGATAAAAAGGCAATAGTATCTATGTAGGCACAGCTTCCACTTGCTGGCCAAGAGAAGAAAGGAAAAGTGATCTAACCTTTTGGAGTTAATAAAAACAGAGTTATGGATATTGTGAAAGACAAATATTGTTTCTTTTTTAGCATGCAAGAGCAAAGGTTAAGCAACATGGCCTATTCTTATTGGTCACTGAAGTCAAGAGTATCAGTTTCATAAGTCCTTCACAGCTTACTGCAGTGATATGCTACAAATTCAATAAACATTTTCAGCAGTGCAAGTTAGCTGAGGCAGTATCATGACTTGAAACTGTTTCCTGGCAAAGCAGCCCCTGCTAGTATGTTACTGATGGTCTCAAGGTGACTCTGTACAGTGTCTCTGAGCAGTACACAATGTGCAGTCATTGCACAGATGCTATAAAAGGACTTTGTTGCCATCTGTATTTATTGAAGTATTCAGGATTCTCTGCATACTACAGACGTACAGCCAAGAAAAAGCAGTATGAATTCCCTTTGCTTCTAAACTGTGTTCTAGAATATAAGCTTGTCCTTAAAAAATACAGAGATCATTTCAACTTATTGATTCACAGAATCATAGAATCAATTGAATTGGAAGGGAGCTTTAAAGGCCATCTAGTCAAACTCTTCTGCAATGTACAGGGACATCTACAGCTAGATCAGGTTGCTTAAGGCGCCGTCCAGCCTGACCTCGAATGTCTCCAGGGATGGGGCATCCACCACATCTCTTGGCAACCTGTTCCAGTGCTTCACTGTCCTTATCATAACAAACTTTTTCTTATATCCAATCTAAATTTCACCTCTTTTAGTCTGAAATCATTTCTGCTTGTCCTATCACCACAGATCCTGCTAGAGAGTCTGTTCCTTTTCTTATAGCTCCCCTTTAGATACTGAATGGCCGCTATTAGGTCTCCCCAGAGCCTTCCCTTCTCCAGGCTGAACAGCCCCAGCTCTCTCAGCCTGCCCTCACAGGGACAAAGTTGTTCCATCTCTTGGATCATTTTTGTGGCCCTCCTCTGGACACACTCCAACAGGTCCATGTCTCTCCTGTGCTGAGGACGCTACACCTGGACGCAGCACTCCAGGTGAGGTCTCACCAGCATGGAGTAAAAGAGGGGCAGGATCACCTCCCTGACCTAATGGCCATGCTGCTTTTGGTGCAGCCCAGGATATGGTTGGCATTTGGGGATGCGAGGGCACATTGCTGGCCCATGTCCAGCTTGCCATCCACCAGTACCCTCAAGTCCTTTTTGGCAGGGCTGTGCTCCATCCTTTCTTCCCTCAGCTTTTATTGACAGTGGGTGTTGTCAAGACCCAGGTGCAAGATCTCATACTTGGCTTTGTTGAACCTCATGAGGTTCTCCTGGGCTCACTGCTCAAGTCTGTCTAGGTCAAGGCCTATATGAAGTGTAAAAAGGCAAAAAACTTCCTGTCTAGTTTTACCAAATAACTTAATGCTAGTTGCCATCTTTGCAATGCCATATAAGACATAGCAATGAAAAGTTATTTGTAAGATCTAAACACTACTTTAATGCTTGGGAAGAAAACCTTTACATTAGCTTGTGCTAAGCAGCTTGGTGGTTCCTGCCTGAATCTTGTACAGTGTTAATCATAACCATACACAATGGGGATAAGTCCGTCCTGTCTTTCCTGAAATTCCAAAGTCACATATGTCCTGTCCCAGATACTAAATCCAATAACCAAATATAATAGGTCACATAACCTAAACTCTCTAAAATCTCTGACATCTTCTAGCCCATTAAGTGCTCAATTTAAAATCACAGAATGGTATAGGTTGGAAGGGACCTCAAAGACCATCCAGCTCCAGCCCCGGCTGACGGCAGGGTTACCACCTACCCGCTCAGGCTGCCCAGGGCCCCATCCAACCTGGCCTTGAACACCTTCAGGCCATCCACAGCTTCTCTAGACAGCTGTGCCAGGGCCTTACCCCCTTCTGAGTAAAGAATTTCTTCCTTTTATCTAATCTAAATCTACCCTCTATTAGTTGAAAGCCATTCTCCCTTGTTCTATCACTACACTCCTTGACAGAGTCCTTCCCCCTCTCTCCTGCAGGACCCCTTTTAAGTATTAGAAGGCTGCAATGAGAGCCTTTTCTTCTCTGTGCTCAAAAGGCCCAGCTCTCTCAGCCCTTTCTCATGGGAGAGGTGCTCCAGCCCTCTGGTTATCTTTGTGGCCCTCCTCTGGACCCGCTCCAACAGCTCCACGTCTTTCCTGTGTTGGAGGCCCCAGGTTTGCATACAGTATTACAAATGGGCCCTCACGAGGGCAGAACAGAGGGGGACAATCACCTCCCTTGCTGGCCACCCCTCTTTTGATGCAGCTCAGGATGCCATTGGCTTTCCAGGCTGCAAGCACAATTAGCCACTCTTTGATACTTCAACATGGAGAAGATCACACACTCTGATAACTCAGTCCTTCCTTCAGCACTTGGAAGAATAAAACTGTGAGGACAACTGCAATCAATCATCTAACCTAAGAAGCTAGGACTGAAGATAAGACATTGACATGATAGATGATGTTTGTAGCCAGCAAATTAAATTATTTTACCTGCTTTGAATATGCAGTAAGATACAGCTAAAAGTATTCCCATTAAGTTTATGAATCTATAAATTAATCATTTCAGAATATATATGTATACTATAAAGGGAGAATGAAGTCAGAAAGTGAAAAGTAGTATTATTGGTCTCTCAGTCAATGAGCCAGAAAATATTACCATATGCGATCTTTACTGTAATTATTTAACGTTTTTCAGACCGCTGCATTAACCTTTGGAAAAGTATACAATGGAAAGTTACATGGCTATTTTCAACAAAGTATGAGCCAGAAGTGCCTTTTTTGCTTTCTGTATATGGAACAATAATCTAATTGCTTAAAGCATTTTGACCAGATTGTTAGTTGCCTTCTACTTCATACAGTTATATATTTGCAAAGTAAATGTACAGCATTCACATGTTATTTGTCATTGAGTGAACAATGGGGGTTCCCTTGCGTTTAAGATGCTGCAAAAAAGTCCACATTTAGCAGTATATAATTTTCATTACTGTATGCATTTTTACATACCTAAATTCTTCTCTGTACCTGTATTCACATTTTAATCTCCTCACTTTCTTCTAGCCTTTAACATACAGCCATCTCTTCTTTATTGGTAACAGTAGCTACCTGTTATACTAGAGAAGATGATAGCCCTAAGCAATACAAATATCAGAACTATTGCAGCTTCTAAAGAAATATCTGTCTTGAGCTCAGGGAGTAGCTTACTATCACTCAGTGCTGCACAAACCCTCACAAACACCCTGGCAGCTATGAGTTTAGTATAAAGAGAACTACATGGTATCTACTGAATCCATGATCTACATTTATTCTCCACACATTCTCCGGTGTTCCTTCACTACAGTCCCTCCCAAAGCCATTGGAGGTGGCCAGGATTAGATTGGTTTGCATGAATGCATATATACATGAGTACTTTCTGGGACGTAGTCACAAGAAATACATCCTGAGCCTGATGGAGCATTATACTTTGCTTGACTGAATTGGCTGCACAGCCACATTGTAGAGGTGGCTCTATACTACCAGAACACACTGATCATGTTACCTACATGAATTCATACTATCCCTGAGAAAAACGTAGGCTTTTATCATCCCACTTTGATGGATAAAGAAAACAAGCACTAAGAAGCTCCCAACATACTCAAGGTCACCAAGAACATTAAATGAGCAATGAAAGGATGTATCTCAAGCAACAGTAAAATTTCTTCACAGTAAAACTCTTAACTACTAAGTAATCCTTTCTTCCTTATTGCAGATAATCATTAAGACATAACAACTAATATCTGTCATCAGATGCCTGAATCTGAAACTGATACTGCGTTACACTCTCTCTGCTAGTTTATCAACCACAGCTCTCACACCAAGGAATGAAGATGCACTCCTGTTAAGATCTCCGTGGGCACTCCATTATGCATTGAGAAATTCTTAGTCTTGGTGGCAGGGAGATATAAACAGTAAGATGCTGGTCTTCAGATTTTCAATAAAGTTTCCTGACTAGTAATCACACTGCAACTCCTGCAGCAGCAAAATGATTGATTGCATCAGAAGGATACAGCAAGCACAAATTTATCCTAAATGGTCTATTTCATGCCTGTGAACCTTTGGATATCCTCTTCTCTTATTTTATTACAGAAGGAGGAAAGAAAAGGTCAGAACCATGGACAAATCTGTTGGCTTGCTCCTCACTATCCAACCCAATACTTTACTTGGAATACATTTTGAGTCATTCTGAAATTAAAGATAACACTTCAAAAGACTGTCCTAGCTGTGAATCAACCATGAAGTACTCATGGCTTCCTGAGTCAATCTAGAGATGCTGATCAGTTCAGGGCTGGAGAATTGCATTAAAGGTCAACACCAAGAGCAATTAAGGGCTGTATAATACGAAACTGAAGAGTCAACTGAGAAACATAATGCAAATAAGCTTCATACTTTCTGTACGTTGCCTTTCTTTGCTTCCTTCTCTAGATTCAGCTGAACATAAACAGGGGTGTTCAACATTTGACCGCAGTAGTTATCAAGCACAGAAGGAGAGAGCTTCCTCCTCACACCCTCCTACTCCTATTTGAGGTAAAGCAATACTGTAATTTCCCTTTACTTTTGCCCTTCTTCCTCTTTTCATGAATGACACCTGAAAACACTGCTACAATGGCAGTTTGGCACCATTTTGTAGTATCTTCTCTCTCTTTATTCTTGTGGGTTTTTTTGTATCCAAAGAGCCAAGAAAGAATTCATAGCTCATTGTAGGTAAAGTTAATATAAAGTTAAAGTTAATTATAAAGTTAAAAATAGCTAAGTTTAGTACCTTGTGTATAGATGATACACAAGCAAGTATGAATTCGAGTGTAAGAGTACCATTCACAGAATCACAGAACAGCTGAGGCATCTAGAGACTGTCTGGTCCAATCCCTCAGTCCAGTCTCTTCAAGGATGGAATCACTATAACCTCACTGGGCAACCTGGTTCAGTCTTCAATCACCCTCACAGTTTTTCTTACGTTTAAGCAGAATTTCTTGTATATCAGTATGGACACATTTCCTCTTGTTTCTGTCATTGGGCGCTACTGAGATGAGAATGCTCCTTTCAGCCTCATTAAGCCTAGTGATATAAAGAATTGTTAGACCAAATCATGTGGTTAGGACTCTCTAATTTACTTCTGCAGCTGACATACTCAAGCTTTCTGTTGTAAGCACAAAAGCCAGAGAGGATTTTCTTAGAGTAAATCAAGACTCTTATCTAATACAATGGTATTAAAGGTGATGATGTAACAAAACAAACCCACAAAATATAACAGGAACTGTCAGAATTTGTTGTTAACACTTTCTAGGGAATCTTCCATGACAAATATGAACCAAATTCTCCCTGAGGTAAACCACATACATTTCTTTAGTGCTACATTGTCCTTAGTGAAGTCTGGGAAGAGCTTATAAACCTAAAAAGAACTAGAATTGCCTTTTAAATTTTTTTAATGTCTGCAAGACAGCATCCCTTCTTAAAAAGAACACGTGCATCATAAAGATGTGAGAATAAAGAGCTGTAGCTGTTGACTACCAGAGTATTTTGTTTGTCCTTTTGTTCAAATTTACTTGTACACTGCACAGTAACTGAACTTGCCAAACTTTAACTACAAAATAGGCGTACGCTTTCTTCTGCTTTTCCTCTGGACTACAAAGACTGTAGTCTACAAATTACTATGAAGCAGACACAATGGGACTGTGATTCCATTGCCAAAAAAGCCATTGCCATAGGTGGCATTTGTGTGGGTTTAGAAGACAGAAAGCCAACATTTATTGAATTAAGTCCACTGATTCTGAATTTCTTACGACTTTGGGTCACAGGCATATGAATATGCCCTTTGGTTTTGGGCATATTTAAGCCTGATATAAGAAATAAGCTGTGCTGTCTGTTTGGTGTCAAAGGAACTCAAAGATGGTATGCTTCCACACTGGAGACCCTTATTTATCTCTTTTTAGATACATTTGTTAGGGTGAGCTCTTGCCCTCTGACACATGGGCCCCACTACTACACCACATCTGTAAGATTTTATTTGACTTTTATGTGGGAAACTCAATATAAACTGGCCAGTTGGCATTAATATAAAAAACCTGTAAGTCACAGTTCCACAGTAGATTCTGAAGTAGTAAAAAAAATAAGTAAAAAGGAATCAACAAATATCACCGTCTGCATAAGGAAGGTTGTTTTCTGAGATGACTATTTTGCACACTGCAAGACACAGAAATAAATATAGATTTGTTCTAACTCATAATCAGCTAGAAATAAAAAGTCATATATGCCCAATATAATGTCAGGAGAAGGCTGAAGTCCAAACAAACAATTGCAATAATTCAATAATGGTGCATTCCTCAGATAAAATAATATAATCTGCATCAATCACCAGATGCACTAGAAATTACGTTAAGTCGCCCTCACAACATGACTTGATAGGATCTATGTCTCCTGCCCTGGAAATAAATGCTTGTGCTTTCCCTTAGCAATAACAATGTTTTCCATAAATGTGATATACATAGTTTTGTGATAGGCAACCGCTATTTCTTGATGATGTTCTATTCATGTGACCTCATAATTCTTTGCTGCTTCAAACTTCTTGAAATACAACAAATCTAAAGTTTCTATCAACTTGACATGCAAAGTAAATCACTCAGTACTGTAAGGATACTCAGTACTGGTAAGGATTTTTTTTTTATATCTACTACATTCAAGAACAAATTGTTTTAGTCATGCGCCACAAACTATGAAAACTAACCCTTTGATTTTCTTTAGTATTCTTCTGCAAGGTTAGAGGCTGAAGCAACTTGTAACTTTCAAGCGTTTTTCCCAAACAAAACTTCCTTTCAGCAGAGTTGTAGAAAAGTTGCCCAACAGAGAACAAGAGGGAGTCACCAACTTCTACGCATTTTGTCCAATCTGATACTGAAAACTGAAACAATGGAGACTTCAGAGGCTTTCCAGACAATCTATGCCTGAATTTTCTCATCCTTACTTTCAGAAATCTCCTTCTTTACCTTTTCTTCTTGCAATATGCACCCATGACTTCTCCTTTTGTCTGCTGTAGACATAGGACGCTGATTATTCATATTATCTTTGTAGCACCTTCTTATGTTAAAGACTTATTGTGGCCCTCCTTCAGTGTTTTCATGTTTTAGCCCAGGTGTCATTAGCTGAGGTTTCTCTGTTATTTCAAGTTTTATGACCTAAACTATCGTTTTTGTTTATTACTTTCTTTAGCTGGTCTAAACAACTCTGAAGATGCAGCAGCTGACACTGGGAGCAAGCTCAAATGGAACCTAAAGCTTTATTCAGCCTTGTACACTGTTTTCTTTCTGCCTGAGTTCACCACACAGTGTTTATTGAAAAGAGTAATTTTTATTTTTTTTTCCTTCAGTCAGGCAAGACCATTATAACTTCAAAGCATAGCTTCCGAAACAACAATTTTATGTTCCTTAGAAACTTATGCATATTTTCAATTATATTATTCAGGTTACTAATGAAAATACTGAAAAGTACCAAATCTGAGTAGTCCTGGCAAAATCTTGTTTGATATGTGCTTCTATTTTCACAGTGAGCTATTGATTTCCTAACTAGTTTTGAAAACATGCCACACAAGTTCTATCAAGACAGTATCTTCCTAGCTTTATTTATGAAGATGTCATATATGCCACTATCATTCTCCCATCCTACTAGAGAATGCCCTATTGGATTTGAAAGATTTTCCTGCCTGCTCTGATCAGAGTGGAACATACGCTAAAATGCAGATGCAGTCAGATATGGAGCTTGCTTTTGAAAATCTAATAGTTGTATGCTTGTCTTAGATACTCATGGGGTAACAGAAAGAAATTCTTCAAAACTAGATGCAACAACTCATTGTCTGAAAGACCAGACATTGATATAAAAGGGAACCTCTCACGCACATCGACAAAGGTTTCATTATACTTTTGATCTACTCTGAGAAATTCTTGATGAAAAATTACATTTTTTTCCTTCTAGATTTCCCAGGATATATCATTGTTCATTTAACTGCACTGCTTCTTCCACACTTGAACATACATTCTGCCTCTACCTGCTCATTTTTTGTTTCACGTTATTAGAATGGGACCAGCACGCCACACATCTGGAGTGCAACTGCTTTTTCTCTGGCACATCATCTGCAGACTCAAAGAAGTTGTGTTGAAAGACACAGAACCCCCACAGCATGCAAGTGTTTCTATGTATCTCCTACTATGTGCTCCCTCCTGTGGGGCATAAGAATCACATCACTCCAAACCAGCAGTCATGCAGACGTGCCATGCTGGGCACCAGTCACTGGGTGAATAACTCTGAACATGGTGCCTCTTGCCCTGGTGTTCAGAGGTACTGGCACTCTTCTTTAAAAAAAGCTAAAGCTAATCTGTCAGTTTCTATGTATTTTTTTTAATTATTATTTCTAACTATTTTTGAGAGAAAAGATTTTCAGCCAAGTTACAATAACTTCTCAAGTGTTTTAACCAATATTTAAAACCATAGGGGACTATAGTTACATTTATCAATAATAATAGCTATATTATCATCCTCTTTAATTACCCTTTTAGCTGGACAAAATCTAGAAAATGTTTGACCAACATCTTTTAGTTCTTGGCTCACAGAGATGACCACTTAGTCCCCAAAAGACATAAAAACAGCATGACACGACATGATATGTGTGACCAAACACACTACCAGAAGTGCAAGAAGACAAATTCATAGTCACTTCATGACTACAAGTTTTATTTCAGTAGTCAGACACACCACTGAAAACATGTTCTAATAAAAAAACAATCAACAAATGCATACAGCAATGTCTGAACAACAACAAAAATCTGCCTGTCTGTTTGACTTGCTAGTAAAAGCTGAATCTCATTTTGTACACCTATTTCAGAACGATACATTCAAAGCTATTAAAAAAACAAGATGTAAACACTTAGCAAAATTTGACATTTTATTTCAGACATTTGGAAATTCTGAAACATAGTTTAGCTGAAAATAACAAATAAGTTCATTAATTACTTGGGCTATGCGTGAAATTAAAAACATGGAGCTTAATTACTGTATTAACAGCATCTTGGGTGTGAGAAAGTGGGAGCAAATTAGCTCAAGCAATAAGCAACATGTATCAGAAGGTGGCAGCACCATCAAAATCTGCCAAAGTTGCAACAGACACAAATCACTGCCATTTCAGAAAAAGAACTACTGCACCTACTGTAACACCATTTTTCTCTGACATGCTTCTTATAAGTCTCTTGGTTTGGACCAAAATGGTAATTATTCTGCAGCTACTACAAAATAGGAAATTCTGCAATGAGCTTTTCCCATTTTAGTCAGTATTTTTTATATGACTCAGAGTTGGGTTTTTATTTTGTTTTAAAGTATGTTTATAGAAAAAACAACCAGTGCATAGATATTTTGGGGGTGTAGCGTGTTATTTTCTTAAATATTAGTAAATAGATGAACAATCACTCCGTTCCAATGGGAGGGTATGGGAAGTTATTTTAGCAGTGAAAAGCTTTTTCCTACATTGAACTTGTACTTCTTTGACACAGAGATTCCACAGGTGCAGGTCTCCTCCTCCACTCTTTGTAAATGTGTACTGTTTTATTTAAAACAACACTTTACTGACATCAATGACATACTCAAGCCTATAATAAACACATTTGCAGGTTAAGAGTTTTATGTACTGCTTTTTGACTGGCCATGTAGGAAATTAGGGATGTCGTTCTGCAAAAAGATGAACAGTTCTATTCACTGAGCCCTATCTGAATTTCCATTGACTTCTGTGAGTTATTGATTTAAGTTGCTTATATATTGTTTCACTGGATCAGAATCTAACAGTGCAGTTGTATTGTACCATGCCTTGTGTATATGATCTTTTAAAGCATGAGTGCCAAGCACTGATAGCCACTAACTAGTAGAACAATGAATCATCAGTATCAAAACAATGGGGGGTAACAGCCTATATGTTAAGAACTACAAATCACCAGTGGCCTGCCATTGTAGGGAAGGAATACTGAACAGAATGAAATGTTATTTGCAATATATGTCACTATACCTAACAGTATAATGCACTAATATTTACTGATACAATTCAGATAACATGACATACATGACATGACAGCAGGTAACATGACATAAGCAGTTTAAATCGACATGATAGGATATGTAAAAAAAAAACCAAAAACCAATCTTAAAAAAATCTACTTGTAAAAGTACAGCACAAAAGTAATCAAACCCAAATTTGAATTACCTGTAAGTAACTTTCACTACTTTTCCCTCTGGAGTAGTTTGAAACATTTGTTTCTGACTAAGATTTCCGCCAAACACACTTCTGATCTTACCTGTCTCCATTGCCCATATGTTCCCTGTAGGCTGTAAGGATTTAAAGTAACTAGGGAATATTATTAATGGAAAGCTGTCTCAACATAATGGTCTTCTGCTACTAGACAAATGCCATGATAACATTTTTCTGAAGCAGGAGTTACCTATCCAGTCACATCCTTCTGATTTTATGATTTCATCTCCATGGTGCCAGACAAGCGATTCCGATTCTGCTATAGCACCTGACGTGCCCTGTTCAAGGAAACAGCTTGGACTATGTGTACTGGTGACTCTACTGGAAAATTCAGTTCTGAGAGAGATTCTACAGCCTTGCAAAGGCTCCCATCACTACTGTCTGGCTTTGGTTCCCAGCAGCAACTTCTGCAATTCACAGTACCAGGCCAAACAGAGCTTCCTTATGAAGCGTGGCATCAAATCAATTAGCCTATTAGCTGCTGTGATATTTTACCTGCCTAGGCTTTCATTTGTAAACTTCACCTGACTAACGGAAAGGTGGAGCTCCTTCTCACTTTAGCCATTAACTCATGGATCATGCTAACCTCCCATAGCAGTATTTCATGTAACTCCTGAGAAAAGTTTCTGAAGTAGTCAGCGGAGTCTTCAGACAGATCACTTTTCTGAAATTTCTTAATGCATCTTTTGAACATTTGTTTTCAGAGCCATTCATCATGTTCAAGATTTCCACTCTGTTGTACTAATTTAAAGAAAACAACAACAAAAATTTCATTCTCAAAACTAAGTGAATGAGAAGGACATGGAAACTGTTTGTTCTGCTAAGTGTGGTCCTACCATTTGATTTACTGTTCAGACAATGATGAAAATCAGGAAGGAGTGAAGCACACGGAGCTTGATTTTGCCAATTATTTTAATATGGCTTTGCTGTAGTAGCCGTTGCAGCACTTACTTGAATAACGCACGATGAGAACAATAGATGTTTTAGGTACCCAGGAGATGACTGCAGTGAGAGCTGTGATGGTGGTGAAATTTCAAAACACCTTACAAAGAGGGAGCAAGCAAGCTGGTCACATAAACAGTAACAAAATACATCCAGATGGATGTGCGTCTGCTTAAAATCGTGTCATTTCATTGGTTACTTTAGAATTACGAGAATTGACAGGACCGGAACATCTATACTGAACAAACAGTGTAGTGTACCAAAGAGCCATTTTCCTTTCTCTAAGTAACGTGAAAGGACAGCCCAAGAGTTAAGTGTGTGTGAGGTCTGAAGAAGACAGAGATAAATGACACGTGTAGAAAAAGAAGATGGATAGCGGTTTTGACCTTTCATTCGGCATCAGAAATAATGTGACATTTTCTTTGTCCATGCCTATCACTCACAGAGTATCTAGAAACGAAACAAGAGGAGACTTAACAGTAGTACATCCCACACAACAAGGGAGTTTTGGAAGGAGTTTTGAAATCCTTACTGCCAAACACAGATTATTCTGCCACAATATTTGCACAAAAATCTCTTCACTTTCTTCAGTAACAGCTTGCTATGTCAAGCTAACTGTTAATTTGTAGATATTTGATACCAAATGATTTAACAGCTCTTTGTAAACAGGTACCAGTGACAAATTATATTAAATAAAAGCCAAACAATTTTAGTAGGCCTAATAGGCACTTAAAAAACAGAAACTTCATCAAAAATCTAGGTTAAAAAAAATTTAGCTGATAGCATTTAATGGTAAAACTGAATAAAATTAACCACTTAAAATTACACTGCACCTGGATTAGTTACAGATGTTCAGAATTAGAAAAAAACTACTCGGAAAGACTATTTGCAATATCCACTAGGTGGCACACAGTGACCGCGTTTAGGTCGTTTTATCTCCACAAAACCTCCCATTCATAGAGCAGATAAAGAACTGCATTATTAATTTATACCACTGCATCCACTCTACACCTAATATTTGTTTAGCCAGCTGTTTCCTCTAATCCTCCTTAAACGCTATTGATTGAAATCCTAAGCATATTCAGACTTTTTTTCCCCAAAGAACATTTTGTAACCTACAAATTACAAGCTACCTTTTCAAGTGCGGTACTGTATCCTACAGTTACTAACAGTGGAGACAGAATGTCTAATACTTCCTCACAAGCAACAGAAGCAGCTTGTAATATGAAAATGATTTTCCCCCCCCTAGACTGTACTTTTCATTTTCAGGGAGTTCTAAGTAATGAAATACACTGTTGGCTTTACAATGAGACATAGAAATGCGAAGTATTTCAAATTCCAAAGGTAGTTTATCCACTGCTTCAGTGCAACAGCAAATGTAAAGCAGAAATTATTAATTTCAATACTCATTCTTTAATCCTTGCTCTGAATTGGAAAACTTTCAATACATTTAAATATAAGCAATTACAAAGTCATTCTTCCTTTGAAGACCTCAAATCACTTTTAAGGCTGGTCAATATTATTTCCTGATTTTTACTGAGGGGCCAGGAGGTTAAGTGACTTGATTAACTAAGTATTGATACCAGTTCTTTTGGCTCCAGACTGCAACCAACAGTGAACAGCAATATTTCATTTGCTCACATTACAGCATAAAATCAGAGAGACTGGTGAGCTCTCAATGCAGTAGAAAATGCTTTTCTTACCCTACAGTAAATTGTAAAAACAAAGGTGCACTGCAGCGTGACATAAAGGCTGCCTTCCTTTTCTGAAACTTCTCTCCCACAACTCCATACCCTTGTACTACCACAGATTATTTTTCATTTTTTGTAAGTTGCTAGTTGTTTTAACAAAAAACAAGAGGAAACTGAACACGAGGTTTATAATGAAAGTATGCTTTGCTGTGAATTATACTTGCAGCCATGTCCCTGAATAGCACTGCTATAGATAACACTTTTCTTCATAATGACATGGATTTTTCTTCTTTTTCTCATTAGAATGTGCTTAGAGATTTGGAGATCTTATTAGGAAGACAGGCTTTTTGCCACATTTTCAGAGCAGACCAGGAGTGTCTTGATTATTACCTTGACAATTTGATTATTAACTTGAAAAAGCTGTTCTTTACAAAATTATTTTCCCATTTTTCTTTAACCACTGTGTTTAAAAGTATCACAAATTAAAATTTTTCTCCTTCTTTCTGTTCCTTCCTGCTTTTTTTCCTTCATTTCCCCTTTTAGCTTGTTACTAACTTTAACACAGGTAAGTACATATAATTCGGAATCTCAACTAATGTGCTCAGAGTAACTCCACTTAGCTACGTTCTACAGGAGTTAAAGACTTGCCTCCACTAGATAGGAAAAACCAAGGAAGCATGAGCTGTCTCTTTTTAGCACAAGGATTTGGCATTCTGCTTGACGCTCCTTTGCATGAGACTGATGACTCCTGGTTCTCTCCATAGGAGCTGATAATAATTTTCCTTTTTATAATGCATTTCTCCACGTTAGAAATGTGCAGTCTTTAGAAAACGTTTATTGAGAGGCTGTGTATCGACAGAGTCCCTGCACCTATGTTTTCAACTGCCTCACTCTACATGATATTCTTAACATTTTCCTAACTAAACAATAAGATTCTTCCCACATTTAAGCACTAAAACAGTCTTGCTAATCACTAATACAAACTCATCACTGTCAATAATCCATAGGATTCTCCTGCACACATGCCTCGGTTTCCAGAGCATCCTGCACAAGTTATATCACATTTATGACATCACAAAGCAATATACATGAGAATATTTTCTGACCTAAAAGATCCAAGCTGTAATTAATCTCCCTTGCTAATGATACACAAATAGCAATAAATCTCCCTAATTCAAACTTGCAAATGCTTTCCAACCCTTTATATGTAAACTTGCAACACAAGTTGTTTTGCCACAAAAAACATTTTGAATGACACCTTGACAGGTATTTGACCAAGAAGCAAATAAACAGCCAGTAAGACAATAAAGATATCATAGCGATGGATCAGCTAACTTGTAGATACACATTTGAAGTGCTGTGCCATCTGATCCATCTAGGTGAGAAACCTGTGCCAAATGTCGGTCAGGCTTTCTCTGACAATAAAAAACAAACAAAAACACAAGAAACAAAACAAAACAAAAGAACAACAGACAAATAGGACATCAACATGTAATTTATCACATCTTATCAAAATCTTTTTCCTTCCAAGTGGAATGTCTGTACTACACACAAATCCACTTCCAGCCCTTGAAATTCTTGCTCAGTTCAGCCTGTTTTCTTACACAATAAAAACTTTTAAAAGCATCTAACTGGGTGGAGAAATCCCTCAAGAAAGACAAATCTCTGTGAAATATATAACCCCACAGGAAGAAGCTGTAGAGCGGAGGTATACAACTTTTGTATTTCAGACTGATCTGCAATTGCAATATGATCTCTCCTTTGGTAACACAGAGCACTTACATACACTGAACTTAGCCAGTTTCAATCCGTCTTTTGCCCTCTCCCCCCTTTAGCTGCCAAATTCAATTGCTTGAAAATCCTTTCAGTACAGCCCTGCAGCTGATGTTATAGCTGTTCCTTACTGTGTCCCCATCCGACTCAAAGCAATAAAGGCGCAAAACCTTTCCCCAAAGTTTGATTATTTCTTTACCTTGTGCAGAGCTCCCGAGTCAAGATGCTCTCGGAACTCTCCAACAGTTTGAAACAGAGGACAGCGAAGTGCAGAGGAAGTTTATGGTGCTCACCTTAAGCTGGCGTGTGTGTGTATGTGTCTATGTCCCGAGTGTCTCTTTGTGGCTCTGGGTGGCAGAGGACCTGATTCAGGGAAGAGAGAGCCACTTTCTCACCAAGAGGAAAAGAAAAGCAACACGTCATAAGTTAAGTACGCCTCCAAGATGTCTTAATTACAGCTCAACGTGCTTTCCATTCAGACCCCAGGAATGAGAGGGAAAAATAAACCCACACACGCGGTCTGTCTCTCTCACTCACACGCAGAGTGCCCCAGCACACTGCCCTGTCCCACCAGGTCCCTGCCCCAACCTCCCTGCTCCTCAGCTTCTGCCCTGCCACAGCTGCACCTAAAAAGCCCCACACCACACACCAGTCCCAAGCTAAAAAAAAAAAAAAAGTGTTCCTCATGAAGGGATCATTGAATTTAGGGTGTGTGACACCCTGAGAAACGTGATACTCCTGACCACTTGCCTCTACTCGCTTGCAGCCCCCCCTTCTTATTTGCCCCCACCCTGCCATTAGCTCCGAGGGTGGGAATGTGGTGGTTTCGGACAGGGAGAAAGTGACGCATGAAAGGTGGGGGTGTGCAGGGGTGGAAACAGCTGGACCTGACAGGATCCCCTTGTGCTTTTGTTTTACCTCAACTTCCAACCGAGTTATTAACCAAGGAAACGTGTCCGGCTTTTCTCATCACACCCCAAATACACAGTGTGCCCTGCTCACAGAACTGGCATCACACAGCCCTCAAGACAGGCAGCTGCTGGCCCTGAGTCCTTGCACTCAAATCCCTCAAGCCAAAATGATCCTCCAGTACCAACAATCACTGGATTGCGGTGCATTTCACATCAGGAGGCACACAGCCCCCCAAAAGAGCTGGCTAAAATCTGTTCAGCATTTTCCACTAACCCACCTAAATCCCATGGCATGTAAAGCATACACATTCAACTTTGCTTCTTAAAACTGCAGGCAAGGTGCTGCAAGTGCTTTGCCACTAGATGCGACCATTATGAGAAACAAATAATATAAAAAAAGAGCACAGCCTTGATGACATACTACTGCTTTGCAAATTGGGGTACAAATAACGTTGTCTATATTATAAGCAAATGTTTCTGCTTTTCCATCACTCGAAAACAATGCCTGAAAACTCGTAAAATTGATGCCTGATCCCCCAACAGTAGTAAACTGATGCACAATTTCTCAACCTCTAAATTCTGCTAGATTAGAACACCCAAGTAACCCAGGCAACTTTGTCTTGCAAATTTCATTTCATTCCTTTCACCCCCTTTTCTCAAATCTTCAATGGAAGTGTGTAACTGTGTCACATCCACAGCAACTCTCCAGCATCATTTTTCAGGCTGGACTCTGCTAGGCTTTTATCATGGCGGGTGTCAAAGTCTCAACCCCCATCATCAAAAGAGGCTGCAGCTCATCAATCCTCCTAGGTCAGGAAATGCCAGAGCCTGCACATCCTGGTGCAACAACATGCCTGACGCCGCCGGTTTTACCAGAGCCACCACGCAGGGGTCAGTCACCGCTGGGTCTAATCAGCAACTTCACAGTGGGCCTCTTCAAAAAAACAACAACAAAAAATGGTTCTGCTTATGCTGAGGAAGGCTTTGGTTCATGGCTATTAGTGCAGCATTTAAGTACTTAAAGAGATGCAAGGCAACTTCTTACACTGGCAAATAGCGATAAGACAAGGGTGAAGGTTTTGAAACTAAAAGGAAAATTAGATTAGGATGAAATTCTTCGCTTAGAGGGCAGTGAGGCCACGGCACAGCTGCCCAGGGAGCTGCGGGCGCCCCATCCCGCGAGGCGCTCAAGGCGAGGCAGGATGGAGACCTGCATGATGAGGTCCAGTGGGTGACAACCTGCCCACGGCAGGGGTTGTTACTGGATGGGCTTTAAGGTCTCTTCCAATGCAAGCCACACTGTGGTAACACTAATATAGTGACACTTCTCTGGCTCAGGCAAGGCGAAGTGCAGCCCCGCTCCCACCTCGCGGCCAGGCCGCCCCGGGGCACGAAGCCTCGTGCAGGGCACGGCTGGGCCCCGCTGCAGGCGGGGGAGGCCGAAGGAGGGGTCCCTCGGCCGGCGGCCCCGAGCCGGGCCGAGCCGGCCCACTCGAACAAAGAGATGTTTCTTCGCGGCTGGGGGCGGCCGCCCCGCCCCGCTGCTCCCCGCCTCCCGCCAGCGGCCTCCGCCGGAGAGGAAGCGGCCTCATATTTCAGTAACAGAAGGGCTTTGATGGGGCACGGAGCGAAAACACACCCCCGGCGGCGGTGGCGGGGCGAGGCCAGGGGCGGGCCAAAGCCTTCCCTTCGGCGGAGGAATGAGCCGGCTTGGGTAGCTGTTCTGTGATGCTGTGGGGGGGAGCCGGGAGGCGGCCTGGCGGCCCCAGGGCCCTCTCCGTCCCCGCGGTGTGCGGGGCGAGAGCTCCCCCTCGGTACGGGGGTGCCATGCCGGGGGCTGCGGCCCTGCCCAGGCCGCTGAGAAAGTGATCCGAAACGGCGTTCCCTGAGTTTTTCCGCTGTCCTTCGGGTTGTTTGGGGCCTTTCCCGGGCCTCCTCTTTGCTTGTTTGTTTGTTTGTTTTGCAGTGCGCAACAGCATGAAAAGCCCTTTTTTCTCCTCTCCCTCTCCCCTTCTTTTTCATCTTATTCATAGTCGAAATACTTCCAAAAAAGATTTTGAAAGGACCAGGTCAGCAACAGCGCTGGAGGAGAGCTGGGGAAAAGTGTGGGGAAAGCCATGGCTCCCAGGGGTATGGGCTTGGCAGTGAGTCTTGTGGGTGAGACAGTGGTAAACAAAAGGGAACAACAGAAATGTCCCAGAAAGGGAACCTGTATGGACTTCTGCTTTATTTTCCAGTTATAAACCTGTTTCAGGTAACAAGAGTGATACATCAGGAAGTCTAGTGTAAAACCTGCTGCAATATCTTTAAAATGAATTCTGGCAGATGATGGCATTTGAGTATGTGATAAAGAGAGCAGTGTTAAGTATTATCTATGCAACATGGGTTTTTTTGTGGGTTACAGAGGTGGTGCACTGTTCTCTTGCTGATCGTGAGCTAAGTGGTGCTAAGATGCTCCATCATCATGCGTCTAAAAGCTTATGAACAACTGTTGTTGTGCTGGACATTCAGCATGCATCAGGGAAATATCTCTTCTTCCTTCCACTGGTGTATGAGGAAGTGGGAAGAATGTAGTGGTGTGAGGAGATTCCTCCGAGCTCCATCATTACGAAGTCTGTAACACTCCTGGAGACGGTGCAGAAAAATGGAGGATTTTTTTCCCAAATCTTTGTTGGAAAGTAGCAGCTGAGAACATGTGTTTCAAACAAACAGAAAGAAAAGTGTGTTTACTTACAAAATTCAGTTGATTTGTTTTATGCCATTTTTTAAGCTATGAAATTCACATGCTGGATTTAGGGGCTCTGTAATCACAGCTGGAGGCACAGCTGAAAATCTAGTACAGAGTATTTACTCAGAAGCTGTCTGTGGTTGAGGATGTACCAAAGTTGCTGGTTGCTAAAGACCAGGAGGACACATCAATATAAAGTCCATTTTTGACTTGCGGTCTTTTTCATAGTCATTCTTCAGCCACCTGCTAATAGGTATTGCTGAGCAAGATGGAGGCTGTCAGTGCTTCCATGCATTGAGCTCTAGTATGACATTATCATCTTATTGAGGAATGACGTAGGTTCAGGATAAGCATAATGTTAGATGTGAACATGGCTCAGGAAGACTATCATTATACTGCAGGAATCTAGGATTAAAAAAGAAAAGGTCTGCACAGAACAGCATGAGCTACAGTGCTCTGTCTTAAAGGTAGTTACCTGATTAGCACTTGTCAAAAAAAACCCTGATTTTGTATCGTTCAGTTCCATTTGGAGGCTTTGTCTGCGTATGTTGATAGTGGTATTGATAGTGGTATTTCTGTATAAATACCATAGAGATTTTCAGAGGGATGCTCAGCTAACTCCTGTTGAAGTGCAGTTCCACATGCAGGTCACTGCTCTGTACACATTCATCACCCTTGGGAAGCATAAATAACTGCAGGATCATATCTATAATGCTGATGAAAGATGTTGCATTTCCTTTCTTCTAAGCACAGTTTAGATTTTTTTCCCTAATACCTGATCATGAAAGCATGCAGAAGGAAAGCTGTTTACTTAAACGTAGTCCAGATAAGATGAACAAACATTATATTTGCCCTTACCTTGGAGCAGTGTCATGATGGGCAACTTCGTAATCCTACTGGTTACTTTTTTTTGCACCTCATATCTCAGAAACAGCTCCAAAAATGTTCAGTATCACTGTCCAAAAGATTTTGAATTTTTCAATATGTGTGCAAGGGTGGTATTTTTTGAAAAAGCAAATGTTGTAATTCATTGGTCCACATGAGAAAATAATTTGGAAATTCTTACTGGAACCACTTAAAATTGACTGTTTTCCAAGATCTGAGGAGAATTATGCTGGAAAAAAAGCGTCTAAAACATGGGCCACCTGATAAACCAAAATAATACGTTAGGAAGAGGTTCAGGATATTCTATTGGTTTGCCTTTTGGTACAGGTTTATCACTTCTTAAGCATTCTTGATTTTTGGCTGATCAGTTCTTGAGTTCCTGTGCTTTTGGAGTATGTGAAACTCCTATCATCCTGAAATTTTTCTTACTCATTTTCAGATCACAGTGTTTGATGTTTCTATTTTTGGGGATGGTGGACAGGAACAACCGTCGAAACGTACACAGCGTGTATAAAAATTATACCTCCTCAATTCTGGAATGTAATCTATCTAGAATTTGTAAAAAATAAAAAAATAAATCGGACATTCAGACATTAGCAAGTAGTGCTGGGCACGTGTCATGAATGAATTTCCTGGAAGAAGAGGGTTCTCCCACAAGGAATGTTTTGTCTCTTACACTTCAACTGTTTGCAGTTCTGTTAGTGCTCTTTTATTTACAGTCTTCTTCAAATTTCATTATCATTATTCTTACACATATCTTCCTGATCAGTAATGGGTCTGCTAAGTGATACCAATCCCAAAGGCACCTCAGACTCTGCCACCTTCATACTCTCCTTCAGTTCTGTTCACTGCCATTCATCATTATTTTACTTTGCAGCAGTTCAGTCACCTTTCAGTTCACATGACAGTGATCCTTCACTAGACAGTCTTAATAACTGGGAATAATATTCTTGAAGAATAATAAACTGCTAGCTTAAACTTCAGGGCTCTGCCAACTAATCCTGTGCTAAAATATTTGGTGGAGTAACCTGGCAAGATTTAACGTGATCTTTATGTGCTTAAAAAAAACCATCCTGTTTACCTTAGCTATTGTCTTCAGTTCTTGTTGAGTTCAAAGCTAGCTGTTGCAATTGTGTGGTTTTGTCTTCACAGTGATTATCTTTGGTAATATATTCACATAAGTGGTATGTTCAGCCTTAACACAGAAAGCTGCTAAGGAGTCTGCTTGGCAGCAAAAACGAAGCACACTTGATCCCAGTGCGGAAGAAGACATGAGGCAAAAGCTAATATTATGGTGAAAAATGTAGGTTGTGCATTTCCTCTGTTAGGAAAATTCAGCAGGATGGACGCGGTGACTCACCAGTACGGAGCTGCAGAAATCTACAGGGAAAAAAGCAGAACATGCTCATTTTAAAATAAATCCTACATCTTCTTGAAAATTTATTATTAAAAATATTAATACCACTAAAGAAAAATGCACACATGGGGAGAAATCAAGATACATGCCTAAAAATTTGAAAAAT
The DNA here is from genome assembly GCA_013396635.1 of Penelope pileata. Taxonomy (NCBI): domain Eukaryota; kingdom Metazoa; phylum Chordata; class Aves; order Galliformes; family Cracidae; genus Penelope; species Penelope pileata. The sequence continues at coordinate 76,175 of WBMW01002242.1, forward strand.
GTAAGCAAAAGCCAATGTACTAAAACATTGGTTTTCCAAACTGCCTGAAAATAAAGGAAATATTTTTATGCCAGCTGAATAGCCAGCTTTCCATTTGAGATTATTTATAGTTTCTTAGCTTGCAGTGTCTTTCTTTTCAAAAGTTAGGCTTCTTACAGTATGAGATTGTTTTCTTCAGAGTAATTGTCAGATTTTAATGAAACTAAGGTTTGAACATTTATAGTTGCTTTGCAGTTGGAGCTACAGAATTCTTTTCTTTTTCAATATTCTTATTTCTACTGTTTAAGAAATGGAGCGCCAAAGGAGGTTCACAAAAAAAGAGAGATTATATCACTTTAACATTAATTTCTCTAGGGATAGATATATAGGCTCCATAAAAGGCATTTGCGTGGTCTTCATTTTGCCTGATAATATCAAGAGAATAATTTTCATATAAATACACTTTTGAGTGAGTACCCATGACAAAATCTTTACACATTTCCCTCTAGAATATTCATTGATCTTGTCTTCTGATCTTTGTTATCTTTGTTTTGAAATTTGATTGGTCTTCTTATAAATTTGGGCCAGCTCCAGGCCTCTCTGAGAAATATTCCCATGTTTGTAGTGTATCTCACAAGTAGTTGTGTCTCTTCAGCACGCAAGACCGGTCGTATTTTTTTGTTTCATCTTCTGTGCTCTCCATGTGTTTTGTTCTTAATTATTTCCTATTTAACTATTTTCCTTGGAGGTGCTGAAGATGAATTGGTGAGACGGAAATAGACTGTGAACAAGAAGCTAAGAAGGCAGAAAGGAAAGAAGGAAGACAAGAAGGAAGGCATTGTAATGTGTGTAAGCAGAAGCAGGAAACTTTCTCCTATATCATTAGGCAAGTTAACAGGTAAAATACTTGGCAGTGACACTGTAGCTCTTGAAGGTCTCAGAGGTCTCACAAGTGTTTGTGCACTGCACAAGCCTTCAGGCAACAAATGTTTAATTAGAGAGAAGACAAAGAACACTTGAAATACATCTTTGGAAGTAAGAAGAATATCTGAAGTAATCTTTAGACTGCAAATTCACTAGTGGATAAGATGCTTTTTAAGCTACCAACTTTGGCTGTCTGAAGTGCTGCTTTTTCAGATGGTCATTAAAATGAAAAAATGATCAGTTCCTGTACATTACCTGCTTTGATCTTATCAGTCACTTGTTAAATGTAGTACATACAGTTACAATGTCAGTTTTCACACAGAAATAGTCAGTGAACAGAAATAGTCAGTGAACATCCACTGTGTGAGAAGTATACCAGGGATGCTCCAAAAGTAATGTCTCCTGTTTTACTATATTGGCCCACAACATCAGAGGTGGATGTTGGTGGTATGGTGGTAGAAGTTGAACCTTCCCACCAATATTCCATCACATTTTGTTGCTGTGCGACAGATCGTAGCAGAGCGGCAGTCTGGCATGATGGCGTCTGACATGGAAGTGCGGATAAAGCAGAGGGGTGGAACTGAGTTCCTCCATGCAGAAAAAGTGGCACTCACTGACACTCACCAATGCTTGCTGAGCATTCATGGAGAGCAAATATGGATATGAGCACAGTGAGGAGTGGGTGGGTGGTGCATTCCAGCAGTGGTGGCAACAATAGTGGGTCTCCTCCACTGGTGCAGACTGTTATGAGTGTGGCATGCAGGCTCTTGTTCATTGCTGGTGAAAATGCAGAGCTAGTGGTGGTGCCTACGTTGAAAAGCTGTGTTTTGTATCTGAGAATTTGCTCTATCAGCTAGTGTTAATGTGCTCTTTGTAGCTGTTGTAGTTTTTATGGAAATAAACAGGAAGCATTACTTTCAGAGCAACCTAAGTGTCATGCCAGAAAGATCTGAATGTTCCTCCACAGAGGCTAGACATTTTTTTCAATCTGTATGAATGTTACTAATATCATGAAAGAGGTGTTTTTATGCAATTCTTATGTTCTCAAAATTAAAAGAGCTGAGGGCTTATCACAGAGAAAACTAGGGCAGTTTGCACTCAGTATTGGACCAATGTCAACGAAATGTTGTGGAGCTGAAGCACCGCTCCAGTCTCTGCTGCCACCTTTCAAACTATTCAGACAGGAAAAAACACTTTTTATTGCTGAACTGCCAGGCAGTCCAACCCTCTAGCAATAGATTTTTTTTGCTTGCTGTTGCATGTCCTCCCAAACCATCAGGGCTGAATTGGTAAGGGGAAGATTTTGGCTACTCTCCAAAATGTTCACTGAAGAGTCTCAGGATGGATTTTAACCAGGTAGCTGTACTGGTGTACAAAGAGACGGCTTAACTTTCCGGTGGCATATTTGGAAGTGTCTGCTCTGCAGGTAGACAGGACACTGGTGAGCTTGGATACCTGGTGTCTAGTCCTGACTATGTTGTGATACTGTATGTAACTCAAGCATGGGATTGTGTTGCCGGGGCTACCACTTTGCAGACTGTTTGTCCTGTACTGAATGGTGTTTTCTGAGGCATTAAAAAATGTGGGAAATTGTACTTGTCCTCAGATAACAGAGTGCCTCGTGCCTCTGAAAAGTGCAGCATTGGAAGGGTTCGGATCATGCAGTCTATCTATGAGCCAGCAGCCGTAGCCACTTGGCTGTTGAAGAAGCGGCTGATACAGCTGGCTGCATTTGCCTCTGGTCACCAGGGCAAATGACCAGCTGTGATCCAGAGGCAGAGAGATGAGCTTTCAAGCTGGCTTGCTCAAGCTCAGAGGCCAGCTGGCCTTGGAGCATGTAGAACTGCAACTGTGTCGCACAGTTTTGGGTCGCTTTTTTATTTGTGCCTATCACTGCCTGTGTTTGCAGATGCAGTCTGAGGTTTGGATGGGTGAATGTTTTTGTCATCCAAAAATGCACAGGCTCAGACGTCTGCATTCACAAGTTACAATCAGTATCTGACCCAAAAAGTCCTTTTTTAAAGAATGTATGGCTCTTTCTATCCCTTTTTACTGCCTCCGTGTTATGTACGGACCTACTGTTACACTTAAAAGATACAAAACCCACCCCTTCTGCATTTTACTGAAATGAGGCAGAAATGGCATGCCATTTATTCTGAGCAGTTATTAACACTTACTCAGACCAGCAGTTCCATGGAAGGGAAATTTCTAGTGTGAGTAAAGGAGCATACTGTCTAGTCTCAATTATTATTGCTATTTCGCCTGAATATTTTCTGTAGGTAGATGAGGTATTATGAACTGTAATGCTGTACACCTCTTACATCTCTGAGCAAAGCAATTCATTATTTTTGCTTCCCAGGGGTTGTGAACAAAATTAAATTTTCTGTAAGAACAGATTCTCTGAAAGTCCAGTGTGACCTCTTTTCCTCATTATGCATGATAAGACCTTAATTCAAATGCAGTAGTTTTCAGTTAATATATTTAATTTTCTGACAGGTGACGTTAGTATTGAGGCTTAAATTCATACTCTGTCATTAGTTTATTTTAATGAAGGTCATCTTGATTGTAGCTCCCTGGCTCCAGTAATAGCCAGGATACCTCCTAATAACCACAGAGCACTTCACTATCACTTTCTTATTTCTTTAGATATGGCTTCATGGTATTTTGTGGGACATGCCTCAAGTGAGGCGTTAATTTTTAAAAGTACTTATTTTGTGAGAGAGAAAACTATTTGAGAAGATTTACCATTCATACAATTTAAAAGGCTTTACATCTGATGATGGTCTTGAAGTCTACTAATGCTTTTGTCTCCACACTATCAAAGAATAGTTTCTACAAACACTTCAGTGGATAGTTAGTGAGCTGGTAAAAGAGAAGTTTGTGGCAGACATTTGTTTCTCCACTTTAAAGAATTGTCTTGGGGCAGTTTGTATAGGCCTGGGGTAATAGTCTAACAATGACTTGTTGAGCTTTTCAGGGAATTCAGAATCTGCTTTCATGTACACGAGACCATGGAAGTTATTTGTGGTGCTACTGGAAAGTTACAGATTACAGGATTCTCTACAAAGAGAGTACTCACTTTGTCATTTAAGTCTATTAAATCATATTCTGAAGGAAGTTTTCTGTCTTGCTCTTTTGTTGTAATAGAATATCCCTTTTTTGATACAGTGTTTTCACCTGTATGTATGGCTCTGGTAGTATTTTTGAAAGTGTTGGCTTTAAAATTCAGTATTTCAATACGTGCATCCTGGTTTCAGCAGAGACAGTGTTAATAGCACACCGATGTTGGGTTGTTGCTGAGTGATGAGTGCGTGCTCAGGGCTTCGCTAGGCTGCTCAGTGGGGAAGGACCACTGCCATTATGGTTGGGTGGCAGGACTCGGTGGGGGAGGAGCCAGGACAGTTGGCCTGAATTAGGCAAGGGATCATTCCATACCACCTGCAGAAGGCTGTACAGCTGTGAGGAGTTTGCCAGTGGGCGGGCTGTTGCTTGGGGTTTAGCTGGGTGTCAGTCAGTTAGGTTGTGGTGAGATGTTGCATTGGTAGCAGGTTGTTGGTTGGTGAGCAGATGTGTTAGCTTGGCATTGGTCAGTGAGTGGCAAGTAGTTGTGTTGTGGGTGTGTCTACATACTGTTATCAATGCATTAAATCTTTGTTTGGCTGCATGTGTTTGTTAATGAGACGCAGCCCTCTGGCTTCTTTGAAGCTGTGGATCTTGTGCTGAAGTGAAAATCCATGAAATGCGTTCTGCAGAGTGCCTCTCCCTTGAGAGTACTCCCAGGGACAGAGTACCTGTGGGAGTCAGGCCCTGATGGTCAGCATGCTTTTGTTTTCGGCCTGAAGAACTGAGAAGACACATGCTATCTTTCCAATAACTCTACTCTTATTGCTGATGGTCTCTTTTTGGACTCTTGTCCCACCTTTTAATGTCTCATCACCATCTGAAATCAACTCATCATCATTGGAGCATATGTTGGGGATGTTAATAGCATTTCTGTGACCTTCTACCCTCCAAAAGGCAAGACCATGTGGATAAAGTCCACAAAATCCATAAAGTTTGAAAGCTGGTGTGGATGAGGGGAACAGTTGACTACCTGATGTTCATGACATTTTTTTCATATTTCAGTACAGCAGCCTTTTTGCTATAGACATCTAGGTAATCTGGTGAATATTGTTATTCCATAGCACATGACATCATGGAGAAGGCTGTCAAGCTGTGGGGAGCTGGCCGGGGGCTGGCTGCTGCTTGGGTTGGTTGGGCATCGGTTGTTGGGTGGTGAGACCCCGCTTTGGTAGCGGGACAGTGCTTGGTGAGCAGTTGTGTTGTTAGTTGAGCTTTGGTTGGTAGGTAGTGAGTAGCTGTGTTGTGGATATATTTGTGGATATATTGTTATAACTTCTATTTCCCTCTTTTCCTTTTGTGGCCTAGTAAATCATTTTTATCTCAACCCACAAGTTCTATTTTGTTTCCATTTGTCCTGCATCCCACTGTCAGGAAGTGAGCGAATGGCTGTGTAGTGCTTAGCTACCTGCTGGGTTAAACTACAATAATGTGTGTGCCCACACAGATAATCTGGTAGTCCTCTCTGAAGGACTTCGTCGCTGTAGCTGTACTAACTCAAAAGAAAAAGCTGGATATAATTATTCGTATTTCCTGTTTACTTATCCTTGGAGAAATTGCTACAAGGACCAAAAAACTTATGACATGACTTTGTGAATCATTGATGATACTGTCTTTTGATTCCCATCTGACTGGAGTATTCTGAAGTGGCAGCAGTGTAAGTATAAATATATAAGCAGAATAGATAAGGTTGCCAAGAACTTGATCGTTTTAAATATTTAGATGTGCAGCATTTGTGTATTGGAGTGTATTTTCAACCTGATTTTAAATGTTACAGACATATTTTGTCATTTGTTGAATGATTCAATGTGGAAAATACTCATTGGGTTATAAAAATATGATGGCTTTGATCCTTTTTTCTTTTTAGAAGGACTGAGAATCTTTGCAGTTACTGTGGGTGGAAAATCAATATAATAAGAAAATGTTGATTTAACTTTTTGTATGGAAATACATCTCCTGAACTTAGCTAGTAACACAGTCTTGAAGAGACCAGATTAGAAGGTTTTTTTTCCTTTTGAAATGAGAATGATTATTAAGACAAACTGTTTAAATTGGAGAAAATCTTATTCACCAGAGTTGAATTAACATCACCTGCCTAAATTCCAAGTGATAATCTATGAAACCATTCATATAAGAAGGAAAGGCAAATGTTTCTGGAATGGTGAAGTTTTATAGTTGTTAGCTGCACCACATTAGTAGAAGTCTTTCAGTTAACCAAACATTCCCCGTACTTTTGCAACAAATGCAAATGAAAATACAAATCTATCCTTAGCAACATAAGAGTATATCTGATTTAAAAGGCACATTACTGCTCTTTGTAGGAGCTAGGAGACGGGAATCAGAGACGAATACATGAAAATTAGTAAAAGGAAAAGATTTGATGACGGTTCGCTGGCCATCAAACAGAAGGAGTAGAAGGATTCTATCTTTCATAGAGGATTTAAAATAAAATGGCAATTCGGGATATAACTGCAGAACTCCAGTCACAGGACCCTTACCCTGATCTGTAAGGAAGATCAAGGTATTTGAAAAGGGTTTCCTATCTTCAGAGTGTTTGCTCTTTTCAAGCTTAACCACTAGCTATTTACTACAAGCAATAGGCAAATAGCTGGCTTAACTGACAGGCTAGGATAAGCTATAACTGCTTAGATTAAAAAAAAAAAAAGTTTTATACTATTTTATGTTGAAAAGTGCAGTGAATAGTTACAGTGACGTTTTCATAGCTTTGCAAATATTTGTTTCACTCCTGAAATACCTAAAAAGTCATTTTTTTTTTGATGCATTTCAAGTTCTTAAAAGGTTATATATATGTGTATGTGCATGTCTTTTTTTAAATCCAGCGGTATTTCTGTCTTCACCACTGAAGAATTCTTTAAGCATGCTGTAGTCAATAAACAAAGTTTTTTAGTCCTTTCCTGTGTCATATGCTAATTTCTAGATCAAGCTAACATCTTTTTATCCAATTATTGTGCATTATTTTATTGGATAATTCTAACAGAGGTGAAATAATGTATTTTTCAGCCCTCTGAATATTTTCTGTGGGCACCTTTGTAACAGAAGGGCATTACTGAAGTGATTTACAGATGGAATTACACTTCTTTCCAGCAGTGGAAAAAATTCCTGGTGACTTGAAACGAGGATGAATAAAGAAGGCAACATTACCTAATTTAAAAGTATTTCATGAATGTCTTGTAAATTATGTTATTTATGTTGTATAAGCAGATGAACCATGCAGATTAAAGCTTTCATGCAATCCACTTGATAGAAACTCGGTTTGAAAGAAGTAGGTTTCTAGATACTGAATTTGGGATTCCTTGTGTTCTTTTAATATAACAATAAAATAGAAAGGATTTCTCCTGCTTTCTTTAAGCAAAATACCTACTGATCTCAGTGGCAGCTTTCCAATATTAAGAACTACAAGGAAAGAACCTTAATGAAAAATTTAGTCCATGGTTACCGAGGAAGTTCATTAATTTTAATTTCTGAGACCCAGAAAATCATGTTGTTTAACAAACAAGTGTTCAGGTGATGCTGGGTGGTAGCGTGGTTATTGAAGTTTATAGGGAGATTCTAAGCAAGGAAAAAGTTTGGTATGTTAACACACATTAAAAATTTCTGTATTCCTTGCAGATTTAGGTAACTTTTTTTTTTTTTTTAAACTAAGGAATAGATTTGTACTTCTGAAGCAACTGCTTTTCTTTCACGATGCAACTACAAATGTATAACACAGAATATACCAGAAAATATAGCTATCTATTCATAGTTGCATGCTGATTCACAGTAGAGTGAGAAGTAGATGTTTTTGCTGGTAGGTAGAAACCCGAGAATACACAACTGGTGAAATACACCCTAAATAGATGTAATGATATGTTATGTGGTGGGATCCAGAAGTATCTTCCAGACTTCTTAAATTAGGCAACAGAAAGCCAGATTGAGGTTATTGGCTTGAGTACGGTGGTATGAGAAAATAGTTAGGCATCTAAGACATTTGGTTTTGAATGTACCTACCTTCATTTAACCTGTATTTTATTTTAAGCATGTTGATTTGGACCTTCCCTTAACCATCTAATAAAGTGTTCCCTATTCATATGTTTTTGTTTTGCTTTTAAGGTAACGGACAAACTGCTCTCGTTATTTTTAAATATCTGATAAATATTATGCAGCCTATAATTTATGCTTATAAAATAGTTGTATTTTTGGTGCCAAGCTTTCAAGATGAAAAGAGCAAATTGTGCAGGGTGGCTAAGATTAGTTGGGTATTCACTTTCTTTAGTGAGACGTATCTTCCTTGCTGGATACGTAGGTTCATATTCAGAAAATTGCATTGACGCCAACGGACTGTTTCACAAGTGGATCTAGCAACTTCAGAAAATAAGACAAACTTAGTTTGAATACATTTTCCAATGTGTAGCCTTAATAGTTGTATGCACTTTTCAAAAAATATTTCCCATAATATTTACACATTTAGTAAGAGAAAGTCTACTGTCTGTGCATATCTGAAAGTATAGACTCCATCAGAAGAGGGGTGGCCAACAGGGACAGGGGAGTGATTGTCCTCATTGCAGTCTTCCAGTATTTAAAGGGAGATTATAAAGAGGAGGGAAGTCAACTTTTTACATGGGTAGACAGTGATGGGACAAGGGGGAATGATTTTAAGCTGAAGGAGGGAAGGTTTAGATTGGATGGCAAGGGGAAGCTCTTTACCGAGAGAGTGGTGAGGTGCTGGCACAGGCTGCCCACAGCCCCATCCCTGGACGTGTTCAAGACCAGGTTGGATGGGGTCCTGGGCAACCTGTTCTAGTACCAGATCTGGAGGTTGGTGGCTTCTGGCAGGAGGGTTGGAACTTGATGGTCTTTGGGGTCCCTTCCAACCCAGGCCATTCTATGATTTATGGTTCTATTTGTCATTCTAAAATTATTTGGCCTTGACCACATGTTATGAGAAACTTAAAGACAGTTAAACGGAGTCAAAAGAGAACTGAAGTTGAGTGAACAACTTCCAGATTGGACCGGTATTTCCTCAGTTGATAAACCTTGCCTGAAGATCATCTTTCTTAGTTAATGCGTAGATGCTATCTAACATGTAGCTATGTCAGATACTGTACAGCAGAATTGCCTGTTGCATTCCTGTTCCATGACTCTTCTGATGGATGTTGGTGGAGGTGGTTCTTATGGCATTGTGCATCATGAAAAACTCAAGAGGAAGTAGGAAGGAAATGAAGGTCTGTCACTGAAAACTGGAGTTCCTTATTGGTAATGAGTAAAACTAAGTACTGCATTCCAAACTTGTGTCTATGTGCTCATAATGCTGCAGTGCAATGGAAATGTTCCTTGAGCTAGTCCTTTCCTTTAGTGATGAGTGGGAGGCCATTGTTAGTTGAAGTAGTCGCTGTTAACTAGGAAAAAGCTACCTACGCAATTTCTAAATTGTGGAGGTAATTATATTTTGAAGGGAGCTCTCTTATTACTTTCCAGTGCCTGAGCTAGCATATTCTGAGATTGTGTAGGTCGTGCAGCGCTACACATCTGTCAATGGCATAGGCATAATCTATGGGTGGACAATGTTTGGGAGGATGTGAGGTTGAACAAGTTGAATAATTTCCTTTTAACAAGTGTGTTATACGAGTGACTGAAATGCTCATTGAGAAATTGCATGCCGCGGTTAAGCTCCTGCTTTGTGTTGAACAGTAAGAAGTGTTAGACAGTAACTTCTCCAAATGTGGGTGTTGGCTTAAATTCACTCTGAAGGGCGTGCTGAAAAATAGTGGTGAGCAGCCAGACGGAATTAACTATGAGGATGATTTTCCTGGCATTTCCTCTTCTTGTTTTATTCCCCTTAAGTAGCCACTTCTCTTTCTCTAAGGACACATACATACTCACAGCAAATGTGTGTGGAGTTTTCGTGTATCGCTAGTCTTAATCTCTCCTAGTCACTTTGCCAAATCTCTCTGTGCTCTCTTATTTCCTTTCAATGTGTTAAGGTTCTTTTTTGATACAATGCTGAGGTTTTCCTGAAGCAAATGAGGTTTTTTTCAGGTTGAATATTACCGGAAATACTGAGCACACGTATCCTCTGCCACTTTGCTAACATTTTGTGTCCAAATGGAACAGAAGCACTTCTTGTATAGCACAGTTAAAAAATGGTCTTTAACATTTGCATGGCTTTTCACAGACATTATCAATGACCTTTTCTGCAGTTCCTGGAATCCTGCATTGCAGTAGTTGCTCAGAATGATTTTAAGACTGGGTCCCCTTTTTTCCACACGCTCTTTGAACTGAACTCAAAATGTTCTGCAGTTGCAGAAGTGCTGTTGATCTACTTCATATAGATAACTTGAATTTTCAAAAGTCTTCTGTTTAGCTACCCTGTATGAGTTATATTTTTAATTGTAAATTGTATAACATATATTAGAAGATTTTAATTTTGCCTAATAAATCTGAAGCCAGTTCTGCTAGTTTAATGGGTGGAGGTTGGAGAGGAATGAACAGTGCAGGGTTAAATATGACTTCTGAGATGGATATCTGAGCAAAAAGCAATGGTGAATGGAACCATAATTTGTCCCACTTTTTCTAGAGAAAACAGTTCCACCCTACAAAAATAATTTTATTCACTGTGAACATTGCTTACAAAAATAAGAAAAGAGATAAAATGCATATTAAAGTCAGCAGGTGGCAATGCCCTTTTTTACGTAAGTGCTGCTGGGTTAGAGGAACTGCTCAAATGCAGTACTCTTATTTCTTGAGGCACACGGTCCTTCGTTAGTCTAATTAATGTCTAGAGGGTACCTTGGAGGGAGAGGGAAAAGGAGGGAGAGGAGACTTCTCAGGTCTTCTGTTGAAACGCTACTACTTTGAATAAATAATTAGACTTACACACCTCACAGTCAAGTGTTCTCACTACCTCTGACAGAGTCACTTGTCTGTTTTTGCTAACTGCTTGAGTATTTTATGGAAAATAGAAGCATTACACTGACAGAATAATCACACAACACATTGATAAATTCAGCTAAACCTGTCAACACAACATACAGCCAAATGTGAATCTGTCTCTGTTTTCCAGTTATATTGGTTATTACTGAGAGAGAGAAAACTTGTCTGACTCACCTAGTATGTGGGCGAGTCATCTGAGTGCTAATGTTCATCTTGGTGGATGTTTAATTATTTACACAGCATGAAATAGATATGGCAAGGACAGAGCTCTAGTTACAGTATAGTGGTTCATCACATGCAGGCATAGGGGAAACCTGAATTTTTTGCCTGCAGCTGAGACCAAAGCACCCTGCACAGAACTGCTGAGTGGATGCAGGAGGTGAAAGCTCTTCGAAACAGGGCCATATTTTTTCATAAGACACTGTGCTTGTTCAGCTTTCACTGAGCACCAGTCTCAACTTCCTTCCCTACTGCACAAGATGTGCTAAATCTTTCAGCCAAGAAATGCTTTCCCAGTCTACTGAGCTTTCGTTATGATGCCCATCACTGCTTGCTTGCCGTCTCCTGTCCTCTGATTTCTGGATTTGTCAGCTTTGCAGAGTTTCTGGTAGAATCATAGAATGGTTCAGGTTGGAAGGGACCTTAGAGATCATCTTGTTCCAACCCCCCTGCTATGGGCAAGGACACCTCCCACTAGACCAGGTTGCCCAAAGCCCCATCCAGCCTGGCCTTGAACACTTCCAGGGAGGGAGCATCCACAACTTCTCTGGGCAACCTGTTGCAGTGTATCACCACCCTCACAGGGAAGAATTTCCTCCTTATATCTAGTCTAAATCTACCCTCTTTCAATTTATAACTGTTACTCCTTGTTCTGTCATTACCTGTCCTTATAAAAAGTCCTTCCCCAGCTTTCCTGTAGGCCCCCTTCAGGTACTGGAAGGCTGCTATAAGGTTATGCCGCATCCTTTTCTTCTCCAGGCTGAAGAGTCCTAACTCTCTCATCCTGGCCTTGTAGGGGAGGTGCTCCAGCCCGCTGATCATCTTCGTGGCCCTCCTCTGGACCTGCTCCAGCAGATCAACATCCTTCTTGTGTTGGAGGCCCCAGAGCTGGGTGCAGTATTCCAGGTGAGATCCTTCCTTCTGGTCCTTCCTTATACTGATTCAAGGCACATGATCATGTTTTAAACAAAAGCTAATTACAATAATCGTGTCTTCTTTTAAAAAAATTGAAAACACTTCCAGACAGCTGGCTATTTTAGTGGAGACGACTATGTATTTCGTCACTGCGTCTTTTTCCCTTTGTGAATCTAGAAGAATCCTATGTGGCACCATATGGCTCATGCTATAGGTTCCATTACTTTTCCTGATAGCTGGGCTTTAACGTATCTTTGAGTGACACAAAAAAAAGTACTTTTTTTTCCCCTTCAACTTAACTTAAAATTTAGTTACAGAGCTGTCAGCACTTCAAATGGCTCAGTTTTAATTTATCTCTATAGATAGGTAAGGGGGTGACTTCAGTCTAGACTGAACAGATCCTGTGGGAGAATGTCTGACCTTGAGAAATTAAAAAAAGCAAACTGTAAGTCTATGCAATTAGAACAGCAAAGTGTAAGCCTGCTGGTCTTGTGAGGCCAAATGGCATATATGAAAGTATTAAACACCTGCTGGCAATGTGCTACTGAAATATCAGATAATCCCAGTTCTGATCTCAGTTGAATTCCAAAGACATCACTTCTGGTTGCTCTCTTATCACTGGGAGGAACCATCTGAATTTTCATATACCTTGATGAGTTATAAATTAGCTGTAATCAGTCCAGAGAAAGACCTGTGCCTCACAGGGGAAAGCTCAATAAGCACATCTGCTCAATATGCCATGATGGTCAAAGAATTGAAGACAGCAGTTACAGCAGCGAAAATACATAGAAGATACTATTACAGGTATAGATGCATTATATTTTTTTTTTCCTGTGCTTAATGCTTCAGAAATTCTGATATTTTAGGAAATACAAGTTTGGTATCGACTGAATTTTGTTTGGTTTTAAGGTGAGAGATGATAGCTAGTTTTATTTTTATTTATAACCTCGTTTTTATTACATAAAAATAGTGCTTAAAGCTTGAGCAGGTATTAACTCCCATAGCACTGTCATAAATAAAAGTGATGTAAAATCTATATATTAAGGTCATCCTGTCTTAAATAAAGATCCAAATACAAAGCAAATTTTTAGAGACATAAGAGGATTTTTCTTACAAAGAGAGCTTGAAATAACTGGAAAAATGGATTATGAGTGTGCATAGGATCTGTGGCCATAATATAAAGAGAAAACGAGAAGACTGAACAAAGGAGAGAGCTCAGACTCCTTCCTGATCTCTTAGGAGGACTGCGGGGTGCTCAGTGAACTGAAAAGATGACAAATGCCAGAATGATACAGGAAGACCTTTTACATCCCCTCCCATCATTTTGACCTTTGGAACTCAGCTGCCATGGTATTGGCAGGCAGCAGTGAAGTGGCACTTGTGGCAATCAGGATGGTCCTCCAGGCTTTCATAAGGAGCCTGCCGAAAGGCTAACAACATCAAAGATGCTCCCCTCTGCCTGACCAGGACTACATAATTCCTCCCTGGTTTCTGGTGCTGACAGGACATCGCAGTGCATGGGCATGCTGGAGACTACATCATCCTAGAGTACATTGAAATGGCACCTGCTCATAAGTCAATCTTCTCTTCAATCTCTCTTGTTCTTTCTTTCTTTCTTTCTTTCTCTGTTTTCCTTCTTTGATCTTTCTTTTGGGAAAAAAATACAATGCACACAGCAAAATTCATTAATAAAAATATCTAAAATGTAGAGCTTTTGCACTTTGCCTTGCTTTCCTTATACCAGGGAAATCATGATGACCTGATATTTGCCTGGTGACACTGGTGCACATAAAAAAGGAAGGGAATCAGCTATATTCATCCTGAAAAGCTGTCTCTCATTTCCTGTTAACGCTGTTTAGGTGTAAAATTCACCTTCTGTAGAGGAGATTCAACTTAGTGATGTTCTTACCACTAGTAAAGCCTAGGAGTGATGAGAAGTATTTTTATTGCTTTTAAGAATGCTTATGAGGATTATCTGTCCTCAGCCGTTAGTAGGCTGAGTGCTACAGTGTTTTGGTGTACGGTGCATGTTTTTTTTCCATGGTACCTATAACTGAATATTTGGGGGTATTTCTTGGTGTATAAGTCTGCATCTTAACATATGCTACGTTCTTAGCATACTACCTAGATTTTTGGCAAAGTACTTAAGACGTGATTTGAACAGAGACTATTCTGCTGCATTAACTTCCTGCATCATGCTTAAATGCATATTCCTATGCACAGTTTGTTCCTTGGAAAACATTCATCTATACTATCAAGAGGTAGTCATTCAGTGCTACTAAATAATTCACTCTGGGGTTGTGCTAGCAAGGAAAGGAAGATAAGTGCTATGGAGAGCAGGTGTAGCAGAACTGTGTGATCAAGTGCTGAGTATAAATGCTAAATTAGTAAGTAATTGTTTTTCAATATAAAGAAGAGAAGTAAAAACTGTTCCCTTCAGTATCAGCCAGCAGCATACTACAATGGTAGTAATCAAGAATCAATGGTCTATAATCAAAACTGTTTTTCATTTGGCCAGGGAGAGGTTTGTTGTTTCCCTTGAATTCATGTATCTCTACTGTCTCAATAGATACTGGCCAGGATGAGAGAGAGAATCTGCATACCCCATGAGACTTGAACTTGCCTGAGCTGGCAGTTGAGCTGGACTTGCTCCATCTTTACTGCAGAAGGAACCAAATACCAGTAATTCAGTATTGCTTGAGTTTCTGAAACATTTCATTTTACTCAAATTGCTTCACTGCACGTATCTTGATGGGGTGGAAAAGGGTGGAGAAGGTTGTATTCTTCTGTTTCCTTTAATTTGATGATTTTAAGTGGAGACTTCTGGCTAGTATGCAAATGAAGGTCTTTCATGGTCTGAGTTTCCCGAGTAAAGAAAGATAAGAAGCATGGTGAAGACATTCCAGCTTTGCTTTGCATCATCACAATGCTCTTGACACTCTTCAGAAGGCCTCATAAAATAGTGGGAAAGTATCTTTTCTTCCTAGTGCTCTCAGAAAGCAAAGAGATCGTAATGAAGGCAACAGGTAAAGACCTGGGGATCAAAGGGACAAACACTTGCCAGTCTACAGAAGTGGCAAGTGATAGAGGCAAAATGTTTTTCTGATGTTCCAAAACAACTAACAAAGTCAACATTAATTCATTACATTGAAATAAGTTTCTGTTATACCTTTATATATTTTAAACAAGTAGTTTTGTTCCCTTAAAAAAAGAAAGGATGGGATTAATATTTATAAAATGATTATTGGATTCTACATAGTAGTTGATGCACCGAAGGCAATCATCTGAAAAGTAAGATGCGAGTAATGTAATCTGAAGATCAGAAGCTATTTCAGGCAGATAAGATAGTGCTGACATCATGCCGAATGTGGTATCATGGTCACAGTCAGTTGCAACAGATTCAATTACTTTGAATTTGTCATGCCAGGATGACATTGAAAATACTGCTAGCCTGTAAGTCTGAAAATGTTTAAGAAGTTGGAAGACTGATATTTCAAAGAGTCAGTCAAATGTTACATAAGGAAGTTGGAAAGCTCCTGTGTAGATGAAGGTTGATTTTCCACAAAAAGTGAGTTGGTTTCTATTTAGAAGAGGAATGTTGCAAATTAGGATTTAAGTATTACAGTGGGAGGAACCTAAAATCAGAATGCAAAAACTACTCACGTACTATTTTGAAGGCAAAAAAGTGTATTTAATAATGGACTTAGTGAAAAGAATGTCATATATACAATAAAGTATCTGTCTAAAACTATCATTAGATAAAAAGACGTCATTGTAATGTTATCTCAGTTCAGGTGAAACCTAAATCTTAGTCTGGATCCATAAATTTGAGGCAAGGTTAGAAGCTTCTTATTTTTTCTAAGGGAAAAAAAAAATCAAGAAATGCAAACAGTGGTCAGTGAATGCTATTGTTTGTATTAGCAAAAGAATGTAATTGATATGATCTCTTCAAGAGCCATTGATCTTGCTTGCTTGAATCTAATTCAGACAAGATTTGAACAGAAAAGCCAAAATTCTCCGGGCCTGTGAAAGCTTCTGACTCCGGTGTATTGGCAATGCAAGTTCCAGATGCACTGCATAAGTATGGCTTTAATTTGAGTCAGAATTGACTGATTACTCAGCTTTGTATGCAGCAACCCCACTGTCGCTGTACAGGAAGATCACTGATGTCAGTCCAGAAATAATCTCGGTTCACTCAGCCAGACTAGATATCAGCTGTTTTGTGAAGTGAGAAGTTAATAAAATGATATCAGTGTACCTGAAGCAGTGCTTTTGGTGTGCACAGATTCAATGGCTCCTGCCAGGATCTGGCAGGTTCATTCCACAATGAAGCAATCACAGCTCAGCAAGCATATGACAAGGACAATAGCTAAGGAATAACTTCCCAGATGTTGTGAAGCAGAGTAAACTGAAGATAAAAACTGTTCAGCATTTCTACAAGGTTGTATCTGCTTCATCTATTCGTTTTAGTAGGTATGTTTGTTCCATTAATATAGACAATGTCTAATAAAGAGACAAACATGCTTCCATTCCAAAAGCAGTGCTTTCATGTTAAGAAATATTTTAATAATTATTAATCTCTGTTTCTGAGGGAGAAGTAAACAAGCTGTGGTCCCGTTTGTTCTGTAGCTAAGTTAGTGATGCTGTGATTAATTGATTTAGCATGACAGTGGGCACATAAGGCAGAGATACTAAATGCTGCCTTTGCTTCAGCCATTTCCAACCAGACCTCTGTGCTTGAAGGAATCAAGGGTCGAGGACAGAAATAAGTGGCAGTGGGTGAGCATGAAGTCAGAGTGACTGGAGACAACTTGACCCATGGGCCAACAGAACAAGTTTGGCTGCACCCAAAGGTGCTGAGATTTAGCTGCGAGGTGATAGATACCCCTGCAACATATGGAAGGTCTTGGAGGTCCACAGAGGTCCCCAGAGACCAAAGAAAGGAAAATGTTAACACCCAGCTTCCAAAAAGGATGATCTAGAAAACTTCCGTCTGTTCAGCCTGGAGTTGTTTTTTTGGAAAATCGTGGAGTTCATGGAGTAGAATGTGACTGTGAGTTGGCAGGATGGGGTAAATCACACTTGGCCCACCTGATGGCCTTCTGGGAAGAAGTGACTGGTTTGTGGATGATGGGAGAGAAGTTGTCATGAGCCTGGTCTATAACAAGGCTCTTGACGCTGTCACTGTTTTCACATCCAGCATGGGCTGTGATGGTTTGAGTGCACAGACAACAGAAAACTGGCTGGATGATGGGACTTAGATGGTGGATGACGGACTTGATCAATGGATCACATTGTCCCAGAGTGTGTTAACAAGTGGGGCACTGGTGGTGTTTGTCTGAGTTATCTGCTGTTTAACATCTTTATTAGTGACTTAGAGGTGCTGACAAAGTCCTCATTCATCAAGTTTTCAGATGACAGCAAACAATGACAGTGATACAGAAACTGTGAGTCACTAAAAAATCAAATCACAAGTTAAAATTTATTTCTTCTTTTTTCTAACTGCTAGTACAACTGAGGTATTGAATGGTCTGAAGTGAACGTAATCATGCCTGGAAGCAGAAATTTGAGTTTATTTACAGGTCATCTACAAATAAATGGAAACAGTGATGAAAAAAGCCCTCACTTGGGTTGTTCTCCACAGAAACCTTAGGAAGTAAGCTTAAGACTCATCTCTACTTACAAAGTCTTAATTAAAAAAAAAAAAATCAAAGCAAGGCTATCTTTTATTGATGGTAATTTCCCCTTTCATCAAGAGATCAATGCCCCAACATGATGGCAAATGACCCAGTGTCACTAGAAGTCTCATCTTATTACCTTGCCTGTTACTGTAAGAAGAGAAAGAGAGCTTCGTTTCATGCTCACTCTGTAGTACAGCTATGGATACTCTGTGTGTACATTCAGCTGCTAGTTGTGGGTTTCAGCTAGATGTTGAATTGTTTTCTTTCTAGCATGAATGTTTTTTGAAGGTTTATTTCCACCTTTCATTCTGTGCCAAATTTAAAAGATGATAGGAGCATATCTGGGAGTCTTACCAGCCATTTTAAAGACCGGTACATAGCACCCTGTTGTAGTCCATAACTAATCTATGTTGAACTGGACTTTCTTTTCTCATTTAAAAGCAGGGCTCAGACCCTGGGAGGTGGGCATGGAGTAGCTGTCCTTTCTGGGTTCAATTCTGTGGAAGATGCCTCTCTTGAGATCATGAACAGCCTGCCCTTATTAGGCAGCCTAGCTGATTTGCATCAGATTATCAATCTAGAGAACCTTTTTTTTAGACTCTTTGGGACTTCGGGATCTTGATTTATTCACCAAGGAAGAGTTTGCCTGATTTCCTGGAGAGTATCTTATGCATTCCTGAAGCTTACCACTACTCGGCTTTGATAGATCTGTAAATGAAAACCTGTGATTACATCTTTGTAAAATGGGAGTAGACTTCATTCCAGGTGAAATGTTTAAATTTTAATCTATCCTGAACATTTAAAATTTTAATTAATTTGTTGCTCTTTGCAGAATCTCATTACCTTTTTTTCTGTCATTTACTTTGGGGAGCGAATTGTGCATAACTTTGTCTCAGTGGGAAATTTGCAGGACTCTGCATTTTCTGTTTTCTCGGATTCTACTTTGAAGATGTGTATAGATCTCAGTATCTAAGATACCAAGGGCAAACTCAGTCTGTTAAAAAGCCAGTAAAGCTGATTAAAATGCCTGTAGGTTGCACAAAGCACCATAAATAGGGCAATCTCTTGGATGCCCTAGCACAGAAAAATCTTTGATGGGCTATTTATCTGTCAAACTGAAACCTTCCCAATAGATCTTCATTTGGCAAATCATCCAGAACTGGTACCAGCTCTTGAGTGGAAGAGCAGATGTCATATTTTATCCTGACCTAAACACCTGCCAGACTGCACTGTTCTGGCGTCTCAGGCACCAACAAATCATGACCCTGCTAAGAGCACGGTGGGACATTTAAACATACTTACTTTTTAAGGCTGTAAAATAGTTAATGATTTCAGTGTATAACAGATAAGGGTTTTTTTTTTTTTTTTTGAGTTGGCAGATTGCCATCTCTCCCTTTCCCCTTTGGTTCTTTGTTCTGTATTTGAAACATATTGCTTCCAAAAAAGATATCCTATCAAAAAATGAATGATACTCTAGCTAATCAGAGTACAAAGGGTCATTATTTCTAACTATGAGGTTGTGGTTCATCTCACTGTTTAAAAAAATTTAATTTGACAGTCATAGTGTTTAACAAGGAAACTAAACTGAACATTTCAAAACTGAAATACCTTCAGACATCTTATATTTTAAATGCAGAGAATTCCAATGGCTTCATCACTGAGGAAGGACTTGAGAGATGCAGTTTCAAGTTCTCAATCTGAAATAAATTGAACGTGTGAGTTTGGGCAGCACCTCTCCTGTGAGGAGGGACTGAGAGAGCTTGGACTCTTCAGGCAAGAGAAGCTTACGGGGACAGGGATGGTCTCATCAGTGCCTGTAAATACCTGAAGGGGAGGTGCAGAGAGGACAGAGCCAACCTTTGCTCATTGGTGCCCACTGCCAGGACCAGAGGCACTGGCCACAACCTGGAACACAGGAGATTCCATCTGACCACCAGGCAGCACTTCTGTGCTACGTGGGTGATGGAACTGTGGCACAGTTGCCCAGTGGCTGTGGGGTCTTCTCCTTGGAGGTCTTCAGAAGCCACCTGGATGAGGGCCTGGACATCCTGCTCTGGATTTCCCTGCTGGAGCAGCAGCTGGAGCAGATGCACCAAGAGGTCCTGCCAACCGTAACCAGTTTAGGATTCTGTGATAGTCATACCACGTGATCGTGGCCAGGACTGGTCTGAGATAAAGCCAGGAAGTCCTATGAGCAAGGTGGGGATGTGAGGCATGAGGCAGGGCACCAGCACATCTACATCACATCTCCAGCAAGAAGCAAATGCAGAGATTGGAGCTGAAATGTATCTCCTGTTGTGGGTGGTGGCCCCAGCTGGGACATCTCACAAGACTTTCTTGCCTCACAACTGTTTTCGTTACATTCTGATTCCAGATTATGTGGGTGTACCATATTGGAGCTACTTTGAACACAGTGAGGTAAGACACCAGGAAAGGATGTTGCACTTCGGAATGAAAACACATTAAATATTATTTGGGTAATATTTAATGAGATTCGTGTTGATAATGTGAGCACTGGCTGTTGTCTGTGTCCTCTTCTAATATATTATTTGGAATGATCATGACTAAGCACAGAACTAGTTTCCTGAATACTGCCTAGGTGTATATTTTTCTCAGGATTCTGTGTTGTTCCAGCATCTGTGTGTTTGGAGGAGAGAGTTGTTTTGTCAAGCTGCATTTAGTGTCAAAAAAAAAAAAATACAAAGGTTTAAAAAACAAGCCTAAGCAATCAGAATAGAAAAGAATAACCTTTGGGATAAAAAAAATATTCCATATCTGAAATGTTATATTCAGCGTTTCAGACCAGAAATGCTTTTAGAATTAGTTTGTCACAACTGACATTGTGTATTGTAGTACAATTACAAAAATAATCTTTACATGAATGCAACCTGAGGAAGGCTACTATTGAGGAGTTTAAACAAAATAAAAGTCTGTCAGAGGACATGTCTCACCTTTGAAGTCTCTATCATTCCTTGTTTATGCTTTTGGTATGGAACTCTTTAGAAATTATATTAAGGTCTTCATTTTTTAAGGTGTATGTCCTAGGCAGGCAGTGCAAATAAAAGATGTGGAACAGAGTCATATTTCTCAGTAATAGAGTCCAGCCTCTAACTGCAAATATCAACCTGCTAGGCAGGCTCAGTCCAGATAGGTTTGCAGCCTGACCAGACATGATGAGGATGTTTTTCAGGAGGATGGACTACTAACCCAAGGAAGAATGAATATTCAGCTAATTGAAGGAAAAGTAACATTTTTGTTACTTGTGGGAAGAGGAGGACAGGCATGCGGTGGAGTTGTGCCTATAATCACAGCAATTGGCTCAGACCTGTGACAGCATACACAGCACAGAGCAAGTGGCATGGAATCAGCAAGATCAAGCAGACAAATAATAAAGAGTGGGTAAGTGGGAACACAGCCCAGAATCACAAAAGAGATGATAATAACACATTACAATTGAAGTAAATCAGATATGTGCAGGAGGAAGCTCAGCTTAGTCAAGTGTGAATAGGAAAAAGACGATTTTGCTCTTCCACCTCTGAGGCTGCTGTACAGGCAGCACACGTTTTCTTTGGATGTCTAGCGTGCCTATCACTTCCCGAATGTTTTATTCTTGTTGCTGTAGGTGCAGTGATGAGAAATGGCGTATTTGCGATGAGCAGACATGACACAACTGTATTTATTCTGGTGCTGTGTGCGCTTCCCTCACTTCCAGTGATTACTGGGATCCCTGTGCCATCATCCCATCCGTTGGTCAGGGCTTCATCCTTGGAGCAATTACAGTCTCCCAGAGGGCTGAAATCTCTTGTAGCTAGAGATGTCAGTGACTGCAACTGAAAATTCAAGAACTGAAAGGCAGTGAGAATCTTTTTCAGCTTAGCCTGGATCCTCTCTGAAGAGAAAGCAGGGACAGCTTGCATTTCTCTTCCTGCTGGGAAAGAATGGAAGAAGAACGGGAGACAATAATCCTGGCTGTAGTTTATGTGATTGCCACATATTGAGTTATCTTACATGTGATTTTTCTAGGCACATCCTCTTTTCCTCCTGAAAATTTTGCTCAGGAAGATTTGTGGTCTTCGTCAGTTTATCCACAGTGACCCCAAGTCTGGCAACTAAACGACAATCAAACTGTGTGCAGACTGGTGCTGTCTGAGGTTTCGAAATGTCCACTCAAGCCAGAACTGCATGTCTGCTCTGTGGTGTGGCAGTCTGCAATGTACATAGAACTTCTGGAAATCACCACTGCCGTTAACTCTAGTGGATTCAAAAAACATCAGATTTCCTTCACTATTTTGCAACACTGAGCAAAACTGCCTGGGGCATGCTACGTGGATCGGGTGCTGTTGCAGGAGAGCAGCTCCCAGGCACTGCACCACCTCAGAGCATTTCTGGGGGAGTGATGTAAGCTGCTTTGTTTGCAGAACTCTTATCTTTGCAAACTGCACTGTTCACAGACTTTCTGCAGGATGTGGGCAGCTCCATCCACCAGGGAATTCCATTAATAGCTGAGCTATCTCAGCAGTAATTCAGAGACGCTAGAGATGATAAAGACCTATTTGTACATTTTGGCTTACCCCTCTGTAGAGGCAGGATTAATCCCTACTTTGCAATTCCTTCTGTTTTGTCTATCCAGCTCCAACAGTCTCAGTCGGTAGGACTTCCATTACACCTGGGGTAGTGCCTGACCGTATGAAGCATTGCACTTCCAGACTCTTGGCTTAGATTTTCCTTTCTTAATTTTCATCTCATTACTTTGGGCTATTCTCCTTTGTGCTACCTGAGATATCTCTTTTCTCTTCTTAGTTTTCATATCCTTCTGCTATTTGTTAATGGTTATCTTGATGCCTTTTAAGCATTCCACAGCCAGGCCATGTTTATTTGGATCTTTTCATCTTTCTTCATAAGTCAGTGCCTCCAGCCCACTTTAATCATATCAGTGGCTTTTCACTGACCTCTCTCCAATTTACAGCTCTTCTCAATAATGAGAGTCTCAGGGCTAAACGCAATTTTCTGTGAACAGCCACATACTGTAGAGAAATGATTTTACCTGAGATTTCAAGTGTGATGTATATGCAGCTGCAAACTATATTTTTTACTCTGCAGTTTTTCATTGGAAAGTCTGTTAGCGGTCAAGATTACCCAAGATTACCTGATTTGCTATGACATGCCTGCTGTTATTTTTTTGTCATGAGACCCACCCAAGTAATGACTGGGGGAAAATATTTGAAGGAATGCAGAGATCAAGGGCATATAAAACAACCATCCAAATGATGTGAAAAAACATGGAGGATTTTTGTATTTTCACCCAAAAGGTCAGAAATAAGTGCACGGTTACTATCAGACTCAATGAATATGCACTGCATAAGAGAGCTGAGTATGCACAATGACTCCATGCCTTGGAGTTCTTCACTTTAATAAATGTCATGAAAATTGGTGATCTGGATGAAAATCCCTCTTCACGTCTCTGGTGATGGAGAAATCAGTGCCACCCTATTAGTTTCACTCTTCTCCTTTTCCCAGCCCCGTGTGCTATTCCAGAAGTTATCTTACAAAAGGCTTTAAAAAGTGAACATCAGCAGCTTCTGTTTAACATGACCGAGGAAAAAAAAGCCAGCAGAGGGTAGCAAAACAGTAAAATGGGCGAGAGTCACTGAATGTTCATTTTGAGATTGCCTTTATTAAGTGCATATGCGAATCATGAACTCAAAAGTGTTTTGTTAAATGGAAACATGTTCGCTGCAGCCGAGAGAAAGGTTAGTGAGGCGCAGTTTTTTATTTAGAAAGGCATCAGCACTGGAGGAGTGAATGAAGATGTGACAGAAGTCTGACTTGTCAGTTAATGAGTGTTTTATTATTACTGTGAGCCCAAAATTTCTAATATTTCTGTATTTTCTTATAATGCTTGCTTGTTGTCTAGGTTCTCCCTGGTTTATGGCTGAACTACTTGTATATAAAATGGGAAAAGAACTAACTGTAGTGAAAGTGGGTAAGTGGAGAACAAATCATACTCTCCACATTTCAGGCAGGAATATAAGGAAGAAATACAGTACTTCTTAAAATTCATGTCAAAACCCACATTCATCGCTAACATGGTTTAGCAGCATGCCTGTTATTTTTAACAGAATTTTTCTATAGCTTAACTAGTGCAATGATCACACTGTATAACTTTTCATCAGACGTGCAATTTCTCTTGAATATGTAATAGTCTTGTAAAGTGACTATAAAGTGGAGACATATGAATTACGGGTGCTCTCCTGATGTGATAAAATGAATGCTCCCATTTTTTTTTTCCTTAGGCAAGTGATTGTTAGTGGCTCACAGAAAATATATTCCTGAATATGTAAACAATTGCACAGGTGCTTAACATTACACACATGAGTACTCTTGGTTTGAGTCATTCAGTCGCATGGATAAAGCCCTTTGGGAAGTCTTAGTGGGCTGACTTTTTTTCAGAGTGAAATGAGGACTATTCGGTATTTCATCCAGATTTGCTGAATATTCATCCCATATTTGTCTACATTTTGGCTCATCTTCCAGTGGAAGTCACATGGTAACCCAAATGGTAAAAACACAGGTATTAGCCCAGATTTATGTAGTGTTAAAAAGGATATGACTGAAAGGAAAGTGAAGACTGGATGTTTACTAGGTGAGTGTTAGCAACACAGGCTATTCCTTGATCTAGTTTTCATCTTGATGTCTAACAGCATGGAACAACTGGGTATGACAAAAAGGCCTTTAGAAAAGTCAAACAGACTTAAATGTTAGAAATAGTAACTCATTTTTTTCGTTCTCACCTCTGTTTAACTAATGATTCACATGAATAATCAGTATTCAGTCTAGTGGTTTTTCTGTGGCTCAGTTTTTAGACTAAAAGAGTGTCTTTTTATTTAAATATATGTATGTTTATCCACAATGACTTAGCCATGAGTAGAAATCTAATGTGGAAAATGCTATCATAAAACATCAAGTTTTCCTTTGAGAAAGTCTGGCTTTTGGAGGAAGCATTCATTTTGTATGTGCTTCTACTGAAATTAATGAAGCTTCAGATTCTAACCAGGATATAAATGGATGTCTGATTGCTTATGTATTCAGAACAGTTACTTCTAATTTAAAACACAGAGCCTAATAATGCCACTTCCTTCATTTTGGGAGCCTTTGCTCTTCCATTTTGCCATTCATCATTTTCTTTCAGTTCTTCTATATCTTATCTATAGATACAGAGAAAGAGATGGTGTTTTTTTTTTCTTTTATGTTTCTTTAATGTATTTTGATGGGCAAACAAAAAAAATTTCTAGCCACATCTATGTACATAATAGTGGAATTATATTTTCAACCACTTCTAGAATTTGCTGACACTCATAAATCAATGGAACTTACATGATTTGAGCTTTAATTGAGAAAAAGCCTAAGTACCTAGACTATGATAGATAAAAAAAAAAAATGAAAGTCAAAGAGTCAAGGAGTAACCACAAACAATTCAGAAACCTAGGCAGATTACTTAAGATGGATGGTCACTTAGTTACAACTTTTGATCTTGACTGATCTTCACCAGCTACTCATTGGGTGATACATCCTTAACTTTGCTTTAGGTCTGTGACCTCTCTTACAAAGGTCCTTAGGCTTCTGAAGTTCTATGTTAGTGTTGAGTGGAAGTCCTTTAAAAGTAGCTTAACAGTATGCACTTTTCATAGACAATCTTGCACACTCCTTGTTAATGTTTTCAGTAATTCCAACAAATCCGAAAAAGTCAGGAAAATCCTGGGAGCTTTTTATAAAACTTATTTTATGTAAATGCAGTTGTATAGATTTTATTCCAGAGGATTAACCTACATTTAGCAGGTATTTAGAAAAAGATCTTTATGTAGCTTTCTTTTCTTTTCCCCTTTTGGTCTAGTCCTAGAGTAGCCAAGTGCCAGTTTTGATTGCGGGTGTAAAACAGAATACCCTCGATGGCCACAAGGCCAGTGTTTTTCCCCACCAGCTGGGAGCAGTGTACAAGCATTGGTTAAGCACTGTACGTGCAGACAAACAACGTAGCATTCTGGCTTTTTGTTGTTTGTTCATCTCAGCTGTAATTATGCAAAATTACAGCCCAGGATGTGCAGATTTTCTTTCAGAGCTTAACAACAAAACTGTAAGAGGTAAAGACAGTTAAAATTATTTCAGGCGCATTCGTAATTCAGATGCAGTCATCCTGCCAAAATCAGTGGCCTGTCCACACAACGAACAATGACAGGAGCAAGGATGCACTTGTTATAGCAGAGTTAGGTTTGGCTGCACTTGGTTATGAGAACTGATCAAAGAGAATCACTATCTACAGCAGTTCCAGGTACAAATCTTATTCTGAAGTCAATAGGGCATTTCTGTGCAAAAGAAGAGCAGGATACGACCATGAACCTTACAGTCTGTTACCTAAAACAGTGCTACCATTGTCAGGTACTGAACAGGGCTGTTAAGAAATGAATTTGAATTTTCTGTCAACCTATTGCAAGTCAACATGTACACATCCCAGAAAACACACACCAAACTGGCAGAATTACTTTATGCTCAGATCTTAATTTACCAATGTCATTCTGTGGCGTTCAGAATTTGTAGGAGCTCTGTAGGAGCTCTGTGAGCAAATAAAATTCAGTCTACTATGTTTAGTGAATGTTCAAGTTAAGGCTCAGATCAAGTGCTTGCTATTCATGCTAAGTAGTAAGCATGCTATGTCCTAGCTCAGAAATCTTTCAGCATCTGCTGCAGCTTCACTGAAGATAAAGCCATCTTCCTGATGCTAAAGGAACTATTTAAGCCTTTATTTGCTCCTTTGCAGTGTTGAAGTATAATGTTTAATGATTCTTACTGCTCTCCACACATCATCCAATATAGTTGTACTTTCTTACAACTCCTTTTCCAACTTGCTCTTTCTCAGGGCAACTTTAGATATTCATGAATTTAACCAAGTGTGAAATGTCCCTGTCATTATTTTGTTCTCTCTTTCAAGCAGTGACATCTCTGATCATAGTTTAGCAGCTTATTAATCAGAGGAATAATTATTGTAGCAAAGACAGTTCACAGTATGAGAAATGAGTAGTGAAGATGAACAAGTGTGTATATTGACTGAAATACTTGTATTATCCCAGTTCCTTCAGCATTGTAGATAATTACAAATAGAGTGTAAAACCCCCTATTTATTTGTAGGAAGGCTACAAACCGTGTAAATCACATTGCACCAGCTATTTTCAGCCATCAAGAGCAAATATGAAAGCTTTGAAACTAACAGTTTTTGAATAGTGAACTTATCAATAATGAGTTTGTACGATAACATTATCACAGCTGCTTTGCTGTTTCCTCCATTGACAACATCAGTTCCAGTTCTTTGAATCTCCAATATCTTTGAGTAGCTGATTATCCAGGAATGAAGAACAAGAAATCACCAGTGGAACAAATCTTGCCCCACCTTACAGTACTGTGCTTGGCTGAGCTACAACATCTATGCTGCAACCTTGCGTGGACAGCTAAGGGACACCGGGTGCCCGGGGAGCACCAAAGGCAGAACAGCTCCTATTATAAAGTGCAGGGTAGGGCCAGCTAGTTTACCCACAGTTTAAATTCAGGGTGTTCAGCCCATGGGAGGGGTGGGGAAAGCAGCCCCACACAGCTCAGCATTAGTGGTGGCTGGGAAGTAGCCCTGGATGCTCCACAAGGCTCTGTGTGGCACTGGGAGAAGAATTACTGCTGCCTTGATTTACAGCTTCCCTGGAGCTTTTATCCTAATTTGTTGTCACAGTACAATAAATCTGCAACATACCATATTGTATCCAGTAGAGGTTAGGCAATTACTCGTGCCAATATATTTTTAAACTGAGAGAAAACAAAGTCATGGTGCTAAAGGGAGTGCTCCCACAAGACATCAGAGAGGCAAAGAACAGTTACATGCAGAATTCAAGAGACGTTTTATGTGCTCTTACTAACAGAAGTGCAAATGCATTATGGATTCCTGAGCATGCTCCTTCATCTCCTCATCTCCTTTAATCACTTTTTCCTGGACATGTGTGCTCACACACACATACTGTTTTTAGAGAAAATGTTCAGAAAGTCCAAACAAGAAACTTGAGTCATCCTTCAGTTTGCGCTGAGTTTGAACTTTTTACCTAGTGGTCAAAAAACTGACTGAATATACTGTTCCCTTGTTTTCGTCCATCAGGTTCCACAAAGGGACCATTTTTGTTATACATGTACGAGCACACTGCGGTGGGATTAATCATAAACCTAGGCCTGTGAGTGTCTGTGTGTGTGAATGATGCTTTCTGTGCGTGGAGCTGCAGCCGAGAACAAAGTCAGAGCTAAGCTTCAGAAAGCAGCCTCTGTGCTCTCCTTTAAATGCACTAATTCATCCCTGTGCGAAAGGGGCGAGAACATACCAAGCAAGTCCCCTGAGGATGAAGTGCAGCTTGTGTCATGACAAATGCACAAGGAAGAGGCTTATATCAGACCTACTGTGCACTCTATTGACAAGTTTGGAAAATTATGACACTTTTCAGACTTTGCCTGCTTTTCATGTTGCTGCAGTTTTTTGTCTTGAAATGTCATGTACTAATGTGTAATTTCACATCAAAGATATAAAAAAGGCCAGAAAACTCCTGTCCTATTGCCTGTGCTCAAATCTGAGTGTGTACTGACATTTTGAAAGTAAATGTGACAAAAATGCCACATCTGGACAGTTTTCCTGAGTTTCTGGACTACAGCTGTAACTGGCTAGCCACAGTGTGATAAAGAGTAAAACTTCCTGTCCTGTGATCCATGATGTGGCAAATTCCTGCATTCATCTGGTGACCTTCTTAGCCAGTGAGGAAAATAAAAGGCTGTTCAGTGGGACAGCGTTTTTGATTAGGGCTAAGGTATTGCAGTGTTCTGAGGGAAAAGAAGAAAAAGCAAGTTATGCTTCAAAACCAGAAAATAAGTGTGACGCCTATCTCATAGGCCCAGCGAAACGACACAACTCGTATTTGGTTTCCTGGAACAAATCAGCAGGCTGTGTAAACGTTTTTTTTTTTTAAACAATAAAACTTAGAAAACCTTAAGAAAATAGCACAACACCAAGGACATCTTTTGACACAGTATTTCTAACATCTCACTACCTGGTCTTGTTCTCAGATGAAACAACTAGACTAGCATATTTAAATGAACTCATATCTCATGCAACCAAGTTACATGAGAAAGGAGCAGCCTGTTGTCTCTCAGCACCTTGTACAAGGTGGCCTTCATGCCTTCCCCAGACTCTTCTTACTCTGGTAGTGCCCCACTTGCACTGACGAGGTGCAGGATGAAGTGTCCTCCTTCACCAGCCTCTGCTGCTGGAGCTTAGGTGTGCTGCCTGCTTGGGACGGCCAGTGCAGAGCTGATCCCTCAGGCCACACAGCAGGTGGTAGAGAACATGAGGCAGAAAATAGACATGTAACTTTTATTTTCCAGGCGAAATCTTGCTTCAGATGTCAAAGATTTCACTTCTGCCAACTGTGCTGCCCTACCAGTCCTCCAAAAATTGCAGCCTTTGTTGCAGAGCTGACAAGAAGGACCTGGCATCCATAGGGATGGGTTTATGGTGAGAGGAACGTGAGGAGCAGGTGCACTTGCACTTCTGCTGGCTCTATGGTGAGGACACAGAGGAGGGGACACTGCAGCCCCTTGCTCTGGGCAAGGCATCAGACTGCGTCATCCCCCATCTTCATGGGCTGTACAAGTACACATTAGGAAACACCATTTAATGAAAATTCTCATTAGCAGTAGGAAAAGATTCCCCAATAATAAAGAAGAGTTGCCGGTCCTGTTTCTTTGACCAGGACAGCTTCAAGCACTATTGTAACTGTAGATTATTTCCTAGCACTTTGAGTTTTCATTATGCTTCAGAAAGTAATGAATGCGACATTGTTCAGTGAACTTGGTGTCCAGGAGCTTAATAATAGTACTGCATACATTATGAGTTAATTTGATAGTTGATTAGAGCTGATCAGAGTAAATTCATTTAAGCTTCATATAGAGGTCATATATGTTCCCAAATAATGTGTGGTGTGATTTTTCAGTAGTTAATGGATATTTATCATCATGACTGAATGACTGAATCCTCTGCATCAAGATGAGAATAATGACCTACAATACCACTCATTCTTGTTAATACTTAACTAGCCAGTCTTGTACTTCAGCTAAAGGATAAGGAAATAACTCAGTAACAATCACATTTCCAGATTAACTTTCTGAGTGTTTTTTTTTTTTTTTAATTTTATATATATATATATATATATTTAAGGTGGGGTTTCCTCTCCCTCCCTGCTTGAGCTTTTCATTTTTTGGAAAAACCTGTATGACCTTCATTATCAAAGACTGAGCATGTATAGCTCTCAAATAGTAATGAATTCATTCCCATACCATACTCCAAGGCTCCCCAAATCTACTTTAATGTCAGAGGTATCCTTAAAGAACGTGTAGCAAAACTCAATTAGTGCAGAACACGAGCCTACTTTTAATGTGTGTTTATTCAGATTTTATATGATCAACTGTACTCCTCAGGAAGTCTGTACAGCTACACATACCTACTGAATGAAATTCTCCCAACACCAAATAAATACATGTTTCAGCCATCATTTTTATAAAAGGCCTCTTCATAACAGCCAGAAAAGTTGCACAGTGCCCACTGAAGGCAAGAATAGTCGATTGACTGCAGTCTTGCACCTACCCACCTCATGGAATGGGAAAATAGATAGGCTTGGCACCTGACTGAAAGTATTAGGATGCTAGAGCTATCTGACTATTGGAGGAGGTAATCCATAGGTACTTTTTACTTATTTTGAACAATCTCCACCAATATGAATTATAGCTGATGAGCACAGGATTAGAAACTGGCTCTGAGCTTAGCACTAAAACCACGTAGGGGTTAAAATCCAACACCTTAAAACTTACCAGCTGTCTGCACATATTCTGAAGCAGGGAAGCCATGAGTAAAACGCTGGCTAGTGATAAGGTGGTTACATTTTGCTCTAGCTTTAGTTTCTGTAGAGCTAGTGTGCAATTCTGAATCTAAGAAGGGCTGAAAAGGAGTTCAAGATGATATACAGCTTATTCTCTTGCACTGAGGATCAGTAATCCTATTTAAGGCTCCCAAAACAGGTGTTTGCCTGCCACAGTGTAGTGGTTCTCAATCCAAGATGTATCTGCGTCTCCTATAATGCGTAATACAGAAGACAGTGTTCCAGCTGTATAGCAGATTTTCGTATCTTCGTTTTGTATCTTTCATAAAACAGTGCAACGTTAATGTATCATTATAAATTTGAAGTCTTGTTATAATCCCTGGGACCTTTCCTGCCACATGACTTAGGGCAGTTACTTAACCCACATTTGATATTTGAGAATGTGATGTCCTCTGTCAAGCAAGCTGAACTTCTCACTGAATTTCACTTGACTTTGTAAAATTCCTATGTTGATCTAATTTTGAATTCTGATTATGTCTTCAAAAGTGCTTTCAGCACAGTCATTATTTAATGTCAAAACCACCAACATTGTTGAATTTCTGTACAAAAGTACAAAAACTTTTGATCAGATTATTATTTAGTCATTGAAAGAAAGTTATAGAGTTTAAGAGGAAGACAGATACTCAAGCTGCTAAATCTTCTGCATTTCACTTCCTGTCTCCAGTCAAGTGATATGTGTGTAATGCCTGCAACACAGCGGCTTACTGAGCTTTTTTTTTCGAGATGAGAGTAAAAATCCACACCATAATCACATCCCCTCTCAAGAAGGAAACAAGAGACAAGTTTTGAACAGATTATGACCAGTTATGGACAGATCATTCCTTTGTGAATGATAAAATGAAAGCAGAGCCAGAACACGGGCAAGAGCATGTGCTTGTGTTTGAGAAGAGTATTAAAATTCCCAGAGGGACATAGGAAAGCAGAAAAAAATCCTACAACACAAGAACCCACTGTAGTATTCCCAAGAAAAAAAAGAAGCCCATTATCAAGGGGTTTGGGCAAAGATGTTGGTTCTAAAGGTAATCAAGGAAATATTATATTGTACATCCTTTATAAATAATTACTAGTAGAAAATTGTTACTTATTTACTTCTTTCAGTTCACTCCTGTACGAGACAAAACTTTAAAATTTATTTGATTCAAAGATGCATTACAGAACGTGAATTTCTTGTGTGAGTAGGGAAAAAGTTGCTGCAGTTATTGCAGAGTGGAAATTCACTCTATGCTGCAGCAGAAGGTCCTTTAACAATTCTCAGATGGTCAATTAAGTGAAAATTAATCAGTCATAGAAATAAAACAAGTTATATTATCAGAGCTCCAGTTTTAGTATGCTATAGAGGTGCGTTTGAGCCAAACTCTTGCAATAAGATTCTTAATATTTATCTGCTGATGAAATGACAAAAACAGTTTGGATTTGGCCCTTGTTTCTAACAGCTCTTTCTCCATACCCTCTTACAGCATGTCAGTGTGCTGCCTTTCTGCACAATTTTGTTCACCATTTGCCTTAGCACTAATTAGGGCATTATTTTTGATTTCCCAGCAGATTATGGAATATAATTTCTTTCCTGATACTAACAGCAATTTTGTGAGTTATGTCTTTGTCAGCTCTGCAGTGAGATATTTCTGACTGTGTAACACCCCTTTGGATTTTCCTGGTGTTTGTTATCTTATGTGATCTGAACCTTATTTTTGCCCTCAAAAGTTACAGGACATTTAGTTTTTCTTATGTAACTATCCATTTTTACTGCTGCTGGCATTTCATGTAAATTGAGCATTGTAACCACAAGAAAACTGTTACCCAGTCTTTATGTGCTGTCAGCATGACTTCCAGATAAGCTCTTGTGCAGTATTCATTCACTTTTTACCTAAAAGCATTGCACAGCTATTAAAGAGGTGACTGTGAGCACCATGGGGACAATATTACAGTCTTCTCTAAGAAGCTAGTAGAAGCAAATAGCAAAGACGGGGGCAGAAAGCAGGCACAGCAGTTTGGTGTTCATTTGAGCCAGGACACAGATCATGTTGTCATTATTTCTGATTGTTGCATGATGAACATTTCTAGCATCCTAGCTTGGGGAGCAGGCTAACATTTTGGTGGGTTTTGTCGCAGGTTCCCTCCTGCTGGAAATAGCCACATAATTTAATCATGAGTAATGATTAAAGTCTGGTGCTGTAATGATGGAAAATGGCAAACTTCATCACAGCTACTGCAACAGCAGTAAAATAACAAGCCTTAACTACAGGGTATTAGGCATATCCTTTTGAGGATCTCAGCCTTTGAGATTGGTTCCTCCTTGCATACTGCTGACAGTCTTTGGGGTTATACTACCATTGGTCTGTGTAATGATAACAGAGTTACCAGGACAGTAGCAGAGTCTAGAGGTGTGAAGGAATTTGGCTTTGAACCTTAGCCTGGCAGCTTTTGTTACTTACGTTACTCCATACTCGGTTTTGCTACCCCTTTGCACTCAGGTGCCTGTGTCCACTGGTGGATTTCCCTTCAAACTCTTGCTGCATTCACAGAAGGCTCAGCTGTAGGAAATGCCACTCTTTGCACCTGTATTTTCCTAGAACTGTGAGAAAAGCAGGAAAATGTTGCAGATGGTGAAACAAGGGAAAACATTGTTCAGCTTACCCTTCCATCTCATAAGCCCCACCACCTCGCCTATCTCCTGAAGCTGGCTGATGAGTTCCCACAAACTGCCCCAGGGCTCTCCATTCCCAACCCAGATCCTTCTGCTGCTTTTATGGAAGTGGTTACTGGAGCTGGTGCACTCAGTTTCCAGCTGTTTCTCTGCTCTGGAATGAAATGACAGATTTTTTATTTTCTCCTAAGAGGAGAATTCAGCTTCCTCATTTCTTAGGCTCTGATACACAGCAGTAGTACTTGAGTCAACATAAACAGTTTCTTCCTTCTTCCTGATCTTTAATTTCTGCTGCTCTCCAATGGCTCGCATGGGCACATGCTGAACTAGACCAGGGAACCAGTCTGTCTGCAAAATGCACTTTGGGATTAATAATGAAGAGGGTTATTTCTCAGACCAGTCAATTCCCAGCACCAGGCTTGTTCAGTTGTACAAACAGATGTGCAGGCACAGCTGAGGGTACAGCAGGTGCATATGAGTGTCAGAGCGGCAGGACGAAAGACAAATGCAGCATTTTGGCTGTAGTCCCATGTCAGTTGAAATAGGTCATTTCCTCCCACCCTCCTGTGTGAGGTCTGTCAGTTAACATTTCTAGTACATACCTTAATTGCTGCATTCCTGGCTTCAGGCTGTTTTCCCCTGCAGCTACCTTAACGTACAATTGTATAATTTTATAAACATGTAATTTACATATTGACTATATAGCTCATTTTTAGTGTGTGGAAGGTGTAAACCTGTGAGTTTTCCTTGGAGTCCATGTGTATAACTCCCAAGCACATAAAAATCACTGGTCTGAGTATGAGGTGGCCCTGTGCACTATGTAAGATTTAGGACCCTCCCATTACAGGCATTCAATGGGACATAGCCCAGATGATTAGTAGCATTTAAATGACAGATTAGACAAAGAGGGGTTTAACCTATTATCACTTAAAACTTCGTTTGAAGTGCAGAATTGTTGTCTGGTTCTTATCACAGCTTACCAAATTTAGATGCAGTCCCACCCCTCTCTGGTCCTGTTTAAATGACCCTATTTTTCTTTTAGGGGAATGGGGAAAGATGAAAAAAATTCTAAGTCTGCATTTGTTTCGCACCCATGGTGTAACCTTAATTACCTGGAGGAATTTGTATTGATAGGTTCTCTTTTTCTTTCTCTTCTTGTAGGAACACAAGCAAAACACTCTAATGACAACAAACTTACTGCTTTCTGATGATTCCTCTATAATTTGGCTTTCTTTATCTTCATCCAGTTCCATAGTTTTGATTTTGAAAAATTCTACAATGGTCCAGGAAATGTATTTCCTTTTTCTTCCTGGAACATTGATGCTTCTACTCTAGGAAGCCATTAACAATGCATTAAATAGGAGTCATTACTCACATGTAAGAGAAATGCTTCATACAAGTGGAATGGCTTGATTTTAAATTGGTGTTTTATATCATTGTTTATAAGATCCTTTCTTATCTGCCACCAACAAAACAATCTATAGAACAGTTTCAGCATTTGCAAATACTTCTGCACTCCTAGAAATGGGAAGAATAATCTATGAAATTTCTATTTACTGATAAGACTGGAATATGGGTTTGAATCATGAAGAACAGATTGCTGAGCACATTAAGCAATGAAGGAAAACTTGCAGCTCACCAGCTTTGCTAACAGATACCTCTGTAGTCCATGAGAATAGCTGCAGATCCAAACAATAAACATTGAGAAGAAACCCAAAACTTCCTTTAAAGACAGAGAAGGTTAATGAGTTAACCTTCCAGTTTCTGTCTACAAAGCAAAGTAATTAAAAGGTACATAAGTGAGTACTATGAGCTGGTGTTCATGCCAAATATAGAGAGGTGATGTCAGCTACTGAATGGTGCATTAGTACAGATGTGACCTGCTATTCTAATCAATTATCTTTTCTCCACAAACATGAGGAAAACATATTGATTTAATCTTGTCATTTTATTTCTATATACACAGACTAAATTGCTTTTGGCAGCTCGAACACAAGAATAATTTACTCTGCTAATACTGTATTTTTGTGGCCTCAGATGGATTTGAATTCTCTAATTTCCTCTTATTAAGCTTAAGCTTTCACAAAAGAAAAAAAAGAAGAAATTGATGCTCTTGCAGGTTACATTTTTCCTCTCTGAAGAATCACCTTCTAGCTTTTTCATGTTAGAAAGTGATTAAGTTTTAGAAAGAATATTTATTCCGCCTCTCCACTCTATATACTGTAATTTGTGAAGTCTGTATCGTAAATCTAGCCAGTAATCAGCATAACAGCATGACATTTTACATATTTCTTACTTGAATTATCACACAGCTTTTGTCTTACAATTTGCTCCTGAATGCAGGCTGGAGTATTAAGATTCTCTGCATGAAAAATGCTTCCTGAAATCTTCATTAACTTTCTTTTCCTTTTAATTTTCATGTGTTTCCTTGTCTTTTTATCAGTGTCACACTGTAACAAATGGCTTTTTCTGACGTTCAGTATTACAGTCACAACATATTAATCCTTTCTTGGTTTTGGCACCTTTACTTCCAAACAGTTCTACTTTATGCTGTTTTAACCTTTCTTCCACCCTCATAATTTTAGTTAGTGATCTAATCGCCTTTACCTCCATCTATCTATCCATCTCATCTACTTTCATCCATCATAGCCAGAACTTAAAAAAAATGTTACTGACATCAGAGTACTTTCTGAGTTCTTCAGTGTTTTAAACAGATCTAAATCTTTTTAATTTCAGAAATACTCTCTGTCTTATTGATGCACCACTCTTCACAATTCTCAGTTGGCACACCAAATGAAATGTCTGTGATCATTTATCATCTACAGATGGAAAAGAATTCAGTATGCAAGTTGAGAATACTGGGATACAGAGCACTCCAGCGCTCTCTTTGAAACATTAGCAGAAGACTCAAATTGAGGTAAAATACACATTGCCTAAGGTGAGGTCTCCTCTGAAGCTTTGTCCCATGGGCTGCACACACTGCCAGATGCATGGAAATTAGACAGTCTTTCACTGTGTGCTTCTGCACCTCTTATCATTAGGAGGGAGTGTCATGAGATCTCCTGTCTTTCTCTGCACATTTAATTTTCCATGCATAGTTGCATAACATTTTTTTCTCTTTTATGCACATTACAGATGTGGTACCACTGTCCAAGTAAGTGTAGTTATTTTGTTTACACTGGCTGCATCCTGCCAGATATTTTTACCAAACTTGAATATAAAAGCAGATTTCTGTTGAATCTGAAAAGAAGTTACTGAACTCTGAATGCAGATGTGTCTTCACATATGCACTGGTGGAACACCTGCATGCTTTACGGCATGGTTCAAGCGAACCTTATTTATTTTTGTTTCTGATTCTGAGGTCATCACAGTCCTCCAAATCTTTCTTAATTTCTTGTATTATGGAACTCTGATCAAGATGAAAATGTTTAACAGTAAGTGCTGTCAAAATGGTCCAATGACTGAAATCCTTCAGTGAGCTGGGGTCAGTCACTGAGTTCTGCGCATAAAACTGGTTGTGCTCATGGCTACAGAAACAAACTGTAGGAATCAACACAGATATCCACGAGCTTCGAAATGGCATCTCTATGTTAATGAGGAGTAATATGGAAGAAAATAATGAAAACTCCCAATTTAATGCGCCTTTTCAAGTATCTGAAAAGCTCATTGAGCAAATTTATCTACATATGTGTGCTAGATATCCTAACTGAGATTTGTTTAGTTTTCTTCTTTCTGTCTGCATAATTTTAGTCTGTTAACATATATTTAACTTACCTAAATTCTTCTTCTTGTTTTATGTAAGAAACATGAATAATTACAATATATTAGAATGAAGGTTTGTCTGTCCAAATCCCGTTTCTTGATGGTGGTCTGTAGCATAGGCTCATGTTACAAAATACAGCAAGAAAAGGACATGATGAGAATAGCTCTTGCCAGGATGAAGTCCAAGTTGTAGAGCACTCTGGGAGTACTGTTCATTTTTAAATCACAGTTATCTTTCATTTCACGTTTCTCAAAGTCATTTTGTTCATTTATCTGTTCCATTGCTTTGGAAAATCTCAATAGTGTCCCTGCTTGATGGGGAGCTTTTTTGGGGATTTCTTAGCCACACTGAGACTTCATCTCAGAGAACTTCAGAGCTCCTAATGATTTTCCATCCTCCAGACAGTTCCATTTCACTCATCCCACACACAGAGATGCATACCAATACATTATGAAACTTTGATATTTCTATGCATTCACAAGAAAAATGATATTCAAAAGCCTCCCATTGATTTTTTGATAAATGGCTTATGCAGAAACTTGCTTGACAACCAACAGGAATGAATAAGCTTATTCCAATAAAATCACCACCATGTCTGATTACAATATTTTTCAATGGCCAGTTTTGTGCAGAGAAAGAGATCCCTATAGGGCAGCCATTTATTAGCCTAAGTCATAGCTTTAATGTTACTCTGAAATAGCTTAGATGAAGTTGGGTGTGAGTTTCCCTTTTTCCTTTCAGGAAAAAAAAGTAAGAAAAAAATATAAAGAATCACAGCACTTGCATAAATCAGGACACAACTGCCATGTGAGTTCATGTAAACTCCTAGTGCTGTTATATTAATTTTGTGTTCTAGTGGGCACTTATCTGTGAAAAGAAGTATATATGTTTTTTTACGTCTATGTTTTCTTTAATTCTATTGTACTGCATTTTGCCAGAATCTGCTTGAGCACATTTTAATGTTGAGTGGTATTTGTCCACGCAATAGCTACAATAATATATATGATATCTCCAGCAACTGGTTTTGCTCTCAGCTCTTGTCGTAATTATTTTTAACTAAATGGTAATCCCTCTGTCTGAAGCAGCTTCTGCTCTAAACAGGTGTTCCAATGGGATATAAAATTTAAATTGCAGCAATTCTACTTGCTGTATTCCACAGTTGTAAGTCAAGTCAGATTTTTTATGTACAGTGTGCATTCACTTGTCATTATTAACCATTTCAACGGCAGCATGAATCTACTGTTCTCAATACGCTCTTGTTTTTAGTGGTATTGATTGTAGACTGAAGGAATGCCTTTACTTCAGGATGTTTAGCAAATGCTAGTTGATAAAGTGAAAAATATAAAGAACAAAACCAACTACTATAGATTCAAAGGAAAGCTTGAAAAGGGAAGCTTGAAAGAACTTCTCTTAGTTTTTCCTTGCAATTATGTAGTTTGATGTGTAAATGAAACTACAGATTTGTATTGTTAATTGAGAAAAAGATTGAATCAGGTTTGGCTGTGCATGCATGTTCTGCTACACTTCTAGCATGTTGTTTTGTTTCACAAAGAGCTCAGTGAAAACTTCAGTTTCTATCAGCAGTCACCCTCTTGCTCTCATTTCCTAGGGAGAGTAGATAGTAAATGTTAAATTCCAAAAAAATACAGTTCCAAAAAGGGACTCAGGTACTGCATTCATGAGTGTTGCCATGTGTAATTTTTAGGTTGCACATGCCAGGAGTGAAATTCCAGGTGAACCCTTGCGTTCCTGAAGCATTTAATGGGGAGATGTCTGAATTGAATACCAACAAGTCAGACTGCTGGGCTGGGACTCTGCTTTGAACTATTCAATAGTACATTAACATACCTGATCTGAAACCTGGTGGTTCCTCAAGTGTAGGCAGTGCTCACAGCAAGGCCACCAGGTAGAGCTCAGCGTAGCTCATCTTCCTTTTGCTTGTCCCATTCTTCAAGACTGAGTAGATTGATGGTGCCATGTCCTTAACCAGATGTTTTAGAAGAAACTAGTGTCTCTCTCCACATTGTGGAGGAGTAGGACCAGGAGAATGCCATAAACTTATGCTCAAACGTGACTACGTGTTCTCTAACATTTAATGCAGGGAGTTTCCTCTCTACCTCACATGGTCAGCATCTCATATCAAGCCCTTGCAGCTTAGCAGAGCAAAACTTCTTGACTCAGGACCAGAGCCTGGGAGAGGCACTCTGCCATAAGCCTGTGTTTTGCCTTCACCTAAAAGTCACTCTGAACATATAAAAAGATTTTGGTGGAAAATGAATTTTAAACTACTAAAAGACAAAGTCAACAGTGTAGTTGCTAGATTTGGAATGAAGATGCAAAAATACAATGCAATTATGTATCTTATTAGCCAGCTGTACTTGGCTTGGTTTCTAGCCTCTGCTCTGCTTGTTTTTACCCAAGAGCTGAAGGAGTTGGTTTGTAACTTGTTAGAGCTAGCCCCAGGTTCTTCTAATGAACTACATCCATCTGGTATCATCTCTCCTGAGCTGGAGTCCCTGACTTAAGATGGAGTATTTCTTTAATGAACTGCTTTACTGCTTCTACCAAGTGTGAACATACCTCAAGGGAATTGCGTGAAACCCAGAATCTTAGTGGTTGATTTGATTATTGTTTATTTACGAGAATTCTGCTAATGTGTATCTTTTTGATCTAATATTTGCTGTTGATACACAGACATGATTTTGAAATACTAGTTTATGCTGGTTTGCCCAGTTAGTGTTATTGCTCTCTGCATCAATATATGATGCATTAATACAATATAAATAGTGCTTTACTTAATACATACATTGATGAATAAGCATTGAATCATCTGAGCCTGTAAGACTTTAAATAAGTAACTTTGCTTCCACAGCAGAACTGTTTATAATGAAAATATTTCAGATCGAAACACTGGGGAACACAGGAAAAGAATATAACACATTTTGTATTTTAACTGAGAAAAATGTAAAAAGCAAATCATTTTTCCAGTTTTGTGTATGGATGAAAACCTTGAGAAATTTTTCATAGGAGCAAACCTAATCAGGCCTTTTTTCAGTGTTTTTAGTGAATCAAAAGTTAAATCAGCCTGAAATATTGTGTTTGAAAGAAAAAAGTATGGCTTTCTGTTTTTGTGATATACAACACTATTAGTAACTGTGGCTTTTGTTCAACTTTCAATAAAAAATGTGGTTTCAAAACAAAAAGTCAAAAATGATCATCTTTTAAAAAAATGTTGAGCATGAAATTTTGGAAAGTTCAAAAATCAGTATTTTATTTCACTGTTATATTGACCTTTTCCAGACATATCTGATCATAGAATGATAGAACGGTTCAGGTTGGAAGGGACCTTAGAGATCATCTTGTTCCAACCCCCCTGCCATGGGCAAGGACACCTCCCACTAGACCAGGTTGCCCAAAGCCCCATCCAGCCTGGCCTTGAACAGTTCCAGGGAGGGGCCATCCACAACTTCTCTGGGCAACCTGTTGCAGTGTCTCACCACCCTCACAGGGAAGAATTTCCTCCTTATATCTAGTCTAAATCTACCCTCTTCCAGTTTATAACCATTACCCCTTGTCCTGTCATTATCAATCCTTGTAAAAAGCCCCTCCCCAGCTTTCCTGTAGGCCCCCTTCAGGTCCTGGAAGGCTGCTATCAGGTCCTCCCGCAGCCTTCTCTTCTCCAGGCTGAAGAGTCCTAACTCTCTCAGCCTGTCCTCGTAGGGGAGGTGCTCCAGCCCTCTGATCATCTCTGTGGCCCTCCTCTGGACCCGCTCCAACAGCTCCACATCCTTCTTGTGCTGGGGGCCCCAGAACTGGACCCAAGACTCCAGGTGAGGTCTCACGAGAGCAGAGTAGAGGGGTAGAATCACCTCCCTCAACCTGTTGGCCACGCTTCTCTTGATGCAGCCTAGGATCCGGTTGGCTTTTTGGGCTGCAAGCGCACACTGCCAGCTCATGTTGAGTTTTTTATCAACATACACCCCCAAGTCCTTCTCCTCAAGGCTACTCTCAAGCCATTCTCCACCCATCATGTATTTGTGCTTGGGATTGCAGAATTAATCCTACTTGTGCTGGGAAACTCCTGTTCATTGGGAAGGTTCTGTCCCATCTCACAACCTGGGAACACACATTACCCTGAGTGAAAGATAAGACTGGACAAGGTGCTCAGCATCTGTGTTCTAATTGAGGTTAAGTGTTTATTGCACTTTAACAATTTCCAACATGGCCAACATTTTTTCCAAGATAATTAGAAATGAGCTGGGTTTTCAGGGTTTCAGCTTTAGAGCTTAAATTCTGTGCAAGCTTTGTTTTGGGTCATTTGTTTAATCTTGCCCA
Organism: Penelope pileata; assembly: GCA_013396635.1. Lineage (NCBI taxonomy): Eukaryota > Metazoa > Chordata > Aves > Galliformes > Cracidae > Penelope > Penelope pileata. The sequence goes on from WBMW01002242.1 coordinate 117,689, forward strand.
AGGCAATAGGGACTATGGGTTTAATCTTTCATATTTGGAATAAGTGGGAGTTTTCTTTTGCCTTTAGTGCATATGTGTCTGTTATTACATGAGATTTTGTTTTAAAATGCAAAAACTAGTACTTTACTGAAAAAGCTTTACTGAAAACATCTCATTCTATTACAGAACCTTAAATCCCCAAAGCCTGCCACTTTCAGCATGTTTGTGTCTCATTCAGTAAGTTCTGGTGGTAAGCGTGTCTTACTACTTGTTCTGCACTTTCAGTCAAAATGTGGTGGTGGATCTTTGCAGAGCAAGAAATAACCCACTTTTCCAAAAGATATAAGTAGATCTTTTAATATATTTTTCCTAAATACGCACAGAACTAGAACTAAAATGCACAGAAATAGCTGACATTATCTACACATTCACCAACTTCAAAATTATGTGTGCATTTCATAAATGAGCTAATACAGTGCTCAGATGCAGTGCAAGACTGTCTGCCTTGAAAACTAGAATTGACTATGCATGGACTGGCTGCTGTGATGGGGACCATTACATTATTTCCGTTGTCAGTCTCTATCAGGATGCATAACTTTGTTTTGGGGGCTTAGTGCTCTTTGTTTTGGGATAACTATGATGTTCTGTGCAGCCTTTGGTAACACAAACATTGTTTGAACCAACAATTTAGACACTTATGCGATGCAATACTAATTGCAGACCAATTAGCACTTCCTAATGCATTAGGGTATTTAGGGCATTTACCACTTACAGTTAGTTCCATAGCCCAGTAACTCCAGAATTGTCAGTTTTAAATATGCCACAGGTGTTACAGTGAGTGTGTAAGACCTCAATACTGAGGCTTCTCAAGCTGATTTTTTCTGAACCTTTCTTCTCCTACCTGGAGCTATGTTTTCTCCTGGTTTAGCCATAGCAGTAATTTTTCTGAAGACCAGATGGCTATACCTAAATTGTTTTGCTTTTGCTTATCTTGGTGTAGTACAACTGTAGTTTTTATGTAGATAGCTATATAGCCATTCTTCTGGTTGAATAAAATATTTATGACTAGCACAGTGGCGTAGTGTAGAGGAAGATAGACCTGTTACAATAGCAGTGCCCTTGAGCAATTGGGGTGGAGGATGTGAAGCAGAGAAACAGTGATGGGATAAGCACAGACCAGCACAGCAGACCCCATAGCTATGAACAACTCATCAATGGTTAGTTGAACAAATGCAGACCTGGAGGTGAATAAAGTCAATTTTAGGGGTAACAAAGGGAACAAATAGCAAATATCGAAGACAACAGATGTCCCACATATACTGTGACTTTGAATGTAATGTGGACTTGACCGATGAAAATCAAGGTGTAATGCATTGTTAGAAAGACTAACAAGAACAACCTCAGTTAGATCTTAGAGTAAGGAAGGACTTGTGATGTGACAGTTTGCTGTAACCTTCCCCAGACTGAAGTCAACACCATCAGGACCCCAGGGAGCAATGGAAACATGAGCAAAACACCTGAAAAAAGCTGTGGGAAAATAGAAGTGTGTATGTATTTTTAATTATCCTAATATAAGTGAGGAATATATTAATATTTTTTGAGGTTTTTCTTTCTAATAGCATATTTTCTTTCTTTTTTCTTTTCTTTTTTCTATAATAATCACTTCTGAACTAATAACAATTCTTTCATTAGGTAGTTAGGATTTTACTTACATTGAAAACAATTATTGACTTTGTATATCATTGCATTCCTATTTTGTCCCCATCACAAGATTTGAGTGTAACATATCTAAGCTATATCTATAATCAGCGACATAAACTGAACTAGATTTTGTACCTTTATAAGTGGGCTGTTTTCACAGAAAGGTAATTGGATAATGCCCCAAATCTGTGACAGACTTCAGATTTCTATGATTTATAGCTACCACTAATTTTAAGGGTAAGTAGAATGGAAATAGAATGAAAACAATCGATTTACTTGTCACATAGACTCCATTTCTCTTACTCACACATTTCTAGTCCTACAGCATTGTAACAGTCCAGGCTGTTATGCCTGAGAGCACCAGCAAGGAGGGCAGTAGGAGCACTCGCCCTTGTCTAGGGCTGCTCTGTGGAAAAAACAGAAAACTGGGGAAATTTACTGAGACATGAAGAAAAAAATATTCACTGCTTTTCTTGCTAACCAGGAGTCTCAGAGCCATGAACAAATTGTTATGCTCTCTGAAATGAAAATTGGTTTCAAGGGAAAATATGTGACCATTTGGAAGACCACTGCAGGTCCTCTAGCTGTAAAGAGGCATTTGCTGTGATTGCATAAGTATCTCTGATGTGGCTTTCTGCTTCTACGTCTTTTATGCAAGGTTGCAGTGTTTTATGCAAAGCTGTAGTGTCCAGCCTACCCCCGTATCAGCTGCAGAGTGGCTGTCTCTTAGGAAGCCCATTTTCTTCCTTTGGCTGCAACTATCGTCTGGCAGAAGTGTGTACGCTAAGGAAACAGCCATTTCTGGAAGTAGCCTATGTCATTTTACTCAAATGAAAAGATCATGTACTGCATTATTTCTCTTTTTTCTTACTCCTCCCAGTTAATCAGCAACACAAAGAAGGATAGATTCAATTCAGCCCTGATTACTGTGGATGGGATGCAGGGAAAGAAGGCAATGTAAAACAAGGGTGTGATTCGTACTGTAACAAAAGGCAAGGCACTGTAGATGCAGATTGTTTTCAGGAAAGACAGAGTGAACACAAACCCATTTTTCTTGGATTTCCTCATGACAAAGACGTTAAATATAATCAGATACTGGTAGTATTGAAATTTGGAACAACAAGCTCTGTAGAAAGAAAAGCTGAGCACAAACAAGGTGTCAAGTAAAGACAGAAGTACTACATGCAAATGTCTTAAGAGTGAAAGACAGGACTGCAAACTCAGTAGCCACAAATGGAACACATGGGGCTGTGTTTCATGGTCTGACACCTTGTTTACTATGAGTGATATTCAGGCGTTTGTTGCTTTGCAGCAGTTTTCCCTTTTGCCTGTAACTTTCTTAAGTGATTTGCTCTTTCATAAGTAGCCACATAAACTCCTTAGGCATAAACTCCTTCGTTTTGAGTTCTTTGGCAAGACAGTGGGAGAGAGATTACTTTTTCTTCTCCATACAAGGAAACTCTTTACCAAAGCTATGAGATGCATGAGAATGACCTGAGAACTCCTTGCCCAAACATCCCCCATACTCCTGCATTTCTGTGTCTGTAAGTTTCTTTCTCTGGGATTTTTGGAAAACGCTAAATGGCAAAGTGGAATCCAGAGCTCGTTTTGAAAGGTGAATCTGATGAGCCTTTTGACTTGTGAGGAAGAATGTTCCCCTAAGGGCAATCAGGATTAGTGACTGAATGGTAACAAATGATCACCAGCTTTCTTCTCAAATTTAGGCTGATATTCACACATGAACAGAAGTTAGCAGAAAAACACCTATTAGGAAGTAAAGGCAATTTCTTCTTTGCAGACGGCCTTTATGTTTGGATAAGCTCTGACCACTGTAGTGTTCTGATTCACGGCTAGGACTCCTCCCTGCCATTAGGAAATAACAGCAAGAGGGGACATTTAGGGAACAGAAACAACCTAACACTGGGCAAGGGAAATACCTGAATGTGTTTGGAGACAGAAATGAAAAGCAGTGGTGTGAGTAAACTGGAATTTTTTTTTTCTGGGAAAGGCCTGGATCATCACTGGGTGTAAACTGAAGAACAAGATAAAAAAAGTACTGAAAATGCTTTATTCTGATACTGAAAATTTCTTCCTGATCCTGGAAGTTGTTGAACAGTGTAATTCTGAGTGCAGACTAAGGCATAAGAATCAAATGTGAAAAAAGTTGTCCACACTGAGGAAGTGCAGCAGCCTAAAAACACTCTAACTATTGTCAAATAAAATGAAAATTCCCTAGGATTTGTCAATCAAAAAAGAGAACTATTCCATGACCCAAAGGCAGTAAACAGAAACTTAGAAACACAAATATTTAATGGCAAATGTTTTTCAAGGAATATTGTGAACATACTGAAAGGTACAGAATGGCTTTTCTGCTGTCACTTTAACACATTAATTTATCAAACTCCATTTTGATGTAGTGTGCTGTTCTTGTTCTCAAATGTTCTGTCTAAAATTTGTACCCAAACACTACTCCAATAAGTTAGAAAACATTGTAATTTTCAGTCTCGATTTATTCGTGGTCAGTTTATACTGATCTTCTGCTGGCATTTAGTGATTAATCATGTTCCCTTTAATTTTTATTTTCTGGGTTTTAGATGCACTTTTTTATTCCCATAAGGAAAATTATGCACTGCTGCAGTCATTCTGGTAGTCCCTGTCTCTCTGGGTACAACTCAAGTTAACCTTATTTTTTACTGTAAGTGACTAGAATTCAATTTAATATTGAAAATGAGCCCTTCCTAATGGTCCATAAAATGTTGAAGAATCTGTCTCATCTAAGAAGTGGTAGTTTTCTAGGACAGCACTCTTCACATGGGCCAGCCAAGAAAATGCATTTTGAACAGCAGCATCCTAAGTATTTCCAGAAATATTTAGTCTTCCTGAAAGCTAAAACATGTTTGTGTACAAACAAGATGCAGAAGTTACATGGACATATTTAATTTATGAAGACTTTATCAAGGATGGTTCAGAATTCATTCTTATCGTTAGGTATGATCAGAGTCCAGAAAGTTTTAATTTGCTCCAATTTGGAACAAAACCCAGATCTTGGATATTGTTTTTATAAAAAAAAAAAACAAACAAATGGGTTGTGCTGATCACTGTAGGAATGAGAAGTTCCTCTTGCCTGTGTACTCTGTTCATCAGAGTTTGTCCAATCCTAAGCCTTTTGAGCATGGTAGCCTATCCTGCATGTTGTTGCAAGTACTGTTCTCCAGAGATTCAAACTGTACGCATTCTTGTGATGTGATGATTCTTTTGCATGTTTATTCTTCTCAAAACCTTAAGCTCTCATTGTTCCCATTTAAACAATGCTAGACAAAGACAATGGATAAAAGTGGACTATTATGTTTGGTGACATTTCACATCACAGAAGATACCAAAAGGGTCTTACATCCAACCACATGTATTAGTTTAAGAATGAAATCATTATCACCAAGAAACATTTCCCTTCGTTGGTATCTACAATTAGGAATGACTCTTATTATAAGCAGAGGTTGTAAAATAATGGGGTTATATCATAATCACAAATACTCGTTTCAACATCTTCAGGATGACTGCATCTACTGTGGCACAGTGCCATCCTGTGGACCCTAATGTTACCTAAGACAACCAGGCAGATTATCACGACAGGCAAAATTAAGCAATTTTTCATGTAAGATGATTAAACCAGAAATTAAATCAGTAAGTTGGTGATGGATGAGTTAAATAAAAATACTTGGCTGACATATCTCCTTAGTTCTTCATGTAACCACATGCTTCCTCCTATGGCACTATCAACATTAAATTCTAGAGCTGCCCAGAGGGCAACAGTCCTTCTTCATATTAGCTTTCAAAAAGTCTCAGAATTTATTTCACTTCCACATTTTAAGAAAGGAGCATCTTGTTAATTTTTTTGTTTAAAAAGCAAACCAAGTTGAACACGTGTCAAAAGTCCTGTTTTGATGAACAAATATATTTTTTGGTGGAGTTTGATCAAAATTACTTTGAGTGCGTAGAGGCTAGTGGTCAGAACACTGGTCACAGACATGGGAGAGGCTCAAGGCCTTGTTGTGACTCCTGGAGAGCTTTTCCTCACAACTCATACTGAGTTTGACCACTAGAAATTCATATCCTAAAGCACATTCCGGAAGATCGTATTTCCCAATTTACTTAAACTTTCTGATCCATATTCCCATGCCTGTGAAATTACTTAGCTTTTTAAAATTTCATCGTGTTAAAAGTATTTCACTAATCTCTAACAAAATTATCTTGTCTTTTAAAGTGGACATATTTCCTGGCCAGCAGATGTGTTGAGCACATTCTTTTCCTCAAGTGGTTTGATCTACATCCTTTCTTTTTCTTCTGTGATAGGTCTGCAATGAGAAATGTAGCAGGTCTTGGAAAGCTTTTAGAATAGCTCACTGAAAGACAGGAAAACATGTATTGCCTTGAGAGTTCATTCAAGGGACTGACTTGTATCAAACGTGGGCTGAACGCTCTGTGACCCCAACTGGATAAAGACAGGTCATCTGATTTATGCATGTACAAATATAATGCTACTCAATGCAAAAGTGTTTCACTGGTTGTTGAGTGAATGCTCTCTGGTGACTATTTATGAAGGCAGAGTGTTAAAAGTGTTAATGTAATCAATAAAAAGGAAAAGGTCTGGGAGTAGCACTCAATCTGAACAGTTGAAGCTTTACAGAACATTGCCACTGAAATAAATATTTAGTGACTCTGCTCTGAAGGTGCTATTCTTTTGACAGGATGAGTTTCATGCCTCACGGCACAAAAGTTATAAGATTTCAGTCAGTAATCAAAGAATAATGCTATATTTTCCATAGCAAATATACAATGCTTCTTTTAACCTAACATGCCAATGATTAGATGGAATATTTCTACCTCCTAACTCCACTTTCAATTTTGGGCGGCAAAAAGAGAACAAGAGGTAAAAAAAGAATCCAGAAAGAGAACAGGAAGATGGGAAACAGTACATACAGAAAATATATGTTAACTTAAGTGTGACAAACACAAAGGTGGTACCAGTGGACACTATTGCATGCCGTTATTACAAATCTGAGGTTGAACTGAGACTGTCTGAGCTTAAAAATGTTACAGAGCTCGTGCTTAAGAACACAGAGAATTTGAGTCTTAGATCACAGAAGATATCTGGATTCCATAGGTCTTTTATACTTGAATATATTCCAAAATTCTGCAGCAAGGCAGGTGGCTTCTGCAATAGGTAGAAATTGTACAGTGCTCTGGGTGAACTCAAAGCTTGAGTTACTATAAATTTCAGTAGGAAAATGGACTGCTTATTTTCACTATTACATGATTTCACTGATTACATGATTTTACATTTTGTACGTATTTGTTACTATGAACTCATTTTATACATTTATTTTTGGACAAAAGTTAATTCATTTTATGTAGTGCTTTCAGGTATGAGAGTGAATTGATGTAGAAGGTTGTAACAATATCAATTAACCAAATTACAGCAGGTTTCAGATGAGAAGTTTTGAGAGATGAGGAGTGTGACTGTGAATGTAAGAAAGCTTTGGGGAAAGCACATGCTGGCAAGATATTTCTGCTGGAATAATGCACTGAAATAACAATTTTCTACTAAAATGTCATCTCAATTTCTTTTGGCTTTCAGAATCCTCTGGGTGAATGGGGCTGCACATACATCTTGGAAAGATTGTTTCAAACTCAACAAGGCAATACCATGTCTGCCAAGGCATATTTTTCTTTAACTGATGATGTCTCCTTTTAATTATGAAGGGCAAAATTACAAGGACATATTTACTTGATAAAAAAGGTTGGATGAAGAGTTGGGATACTGCTGCTGGAAGGCTAGTGTAAACCTCACAGTAGAGAAGAGATAGGAACAGAGAAGTGTATGCTGGTATGAAATAAATGTTTTGACACCAAATAGTTCAAGGCCAGAACATAATCTGGGAAAGTGAAGGAGTGAAAAACTGAGATCAGAGTGTGTTTCAATTCCCACAATGTCATTAGCCATCTTCCCAGAGATAATGGGAGAATTACTCAAAATATTTAAGCAACAACAGTCTTATAAATAAAATAATATTATAAAAACAATCGGCAGTTTTTCTAAAATATCGCCTGCAAATAATACAGGAAATTAGATTTTTTCTGAACTCAGCATATTTCAGATAATTAAAGTTAAGAAAGAGGTGAAATAAATTTGTATTCTGCTCTTTTTGGTGCTTAGGAGGAGCTGGAAGAGTATCTAAATACAGAAAACATTTAGATAACAATGTCAGGTACCTTTTTTTTTTTTAACAAATATTGAAAGGATATTATTAAAACAGCAACTGGAAAAATAATTTCTTAAGTGTGTAGCTTCTGAAAATATTTCTATTAATTGTATCTCAGTCACAAGTTGCCCCGTTGGCAATCAGAACTAAGTTCTAAAATTACTTTTCCTGATGCAGCAGTTTTACTGCTTTTCAGAATAACTTTCAACTTTTTCCAATCAGCGTAATTAGATTGAAGCCAACGTCAGGTGCACTGTGCTATTATCTTTTCCTGTAACTAAATATTGCTAAGATGATAGAAACACTGAAGTGCACCTGGTCATTGCAGCGGTCCCATGTGTACTTCGTAATGCAGTGAAGCTTTTAGTTAGTCAATGAATTCAATGCAATTTATATACGTAACATTTTTTCATTGATTTTACATTTTATGGCTTGTCATTAACACATTTGAAGGAAGATTTAGAACTCCTAGAAATTCTTTTTGTGATTTCATGCGTGGATGTTGTTCAACAACAAGCATTTTTATGTGTGTTTACTCTCTCATTCACTGAGAGAAGCCCCCTAAAATTATTTCAAGATTTATTTGCAGAAAACATTCTCTTAGTTACCTGGGAGAAGAATTTTTAGGGAACTATCCCAAGAGTGGAGCCTCTTTCTTGTCTGCTTTGGAACTTGAAGCTAAATGAAAGTGTAGAGTTGTTATCTACTTGAGTACTCACATAAATTTGAACTGCTTTTAAATGGTCTGCATAGGTGATTCAATACAATTAGTAGATTTTCCTGGACTTGTAAATTGTTGTATTATGGCATTTAGCTAGTAGTGAGTGGTATGCGCATAAAGTCTGTCCCTCAATGATTTTAGATAAGCTTATGATTGGTCACCCAATCAACATTACTTTTTTTTTTTTTTTTAAGTGATATAGTCACTTGTAATAATTTGTAATATGTAATATCTTGTGTTATATGTGTCTCTTGTAATTTCTTATTTTTGTCTTTCCAAGATTTACTTGAAGCTTTTTCTGATTGCTTACATGGCTCTTGTGGGCCTGAGGTTTAATTACAAATATAGAAAAATATACCATATTACTTTACTTGTACAAAATATAGAAAAACATCTCAGATTGATGAATGGTCTCCTGTGGATGAAGTTATATATTAAGGTTATTTTCAAGTAGCTTTAAAGGTATTTTTATAGTGTTTATTTATTCCATACAATTGATAGTTGCAGGGGAAAATGCTCCTATTTTCATGTCTTTTCTTTTTTTGGCTGAACCCAAAAAACCAGATGTCATACTGAGGTAAAAATTACAAAATATCTTTTAGGAGAACACAGTGCAAATTTCAATGTACCTTTTCTATATAGACTTTCATGAGGAAAAAAAAAAAAAAAGGAAAGAAACTGTAAAGGACACAGTTAGGTGTCTGGCTAGTAATTTAAACAAACAAACAAGCAAAAAGAAAACCAACAAATTGAAAAGAAAAGTAGTTAAGAAGAAAGCTTTTGAAAGCACTAAGTATTAGCCTCAGTTTGCTCCCATTAAAATCAGTGGAAGTTTTATTATTGACTTCTGTAGAAGCAGAGTGAGCCCAGCACCAAATCACAGAATCACAGAATCACAGAATTGCAGGGGTTGGAAGGGACCTCAAGAGATCATCGAGTCCAACCCCCCTGCCAGAGCAGGTTCCCTACTGCAGGTTGCACAGGTAGGCGTCCAGGCGGGTCTTGAATATCTCCAGGGAAGGAGACTCCACAACCTCCCTGGGCAGCCTGTTCCAGTGCTCCGTCACCCGCACTGTGAAGAAGTTCTTCCGCATGTTGGTGCGGAACTTCCTGTGCTCCAGCTTAAGGCCATTGCCCCTTGTCCTGTCCCCACTGACAACCGAAAAGAGGTTCCCTACCTCCATTTGCCTCCCGCAACTAAGATACTTATAAACATGGATCAGGTCCCCTCTCAGCCTTCTTTTCTCCAGGCTGAACAGACCCAGCTTACTGAGCCTCTCCTCATAGGGGAGATGCTCCAGGCCCTTTATCATCTTTGTGGCCCTCCGCTGGACTCTTTCCAGGAGGTCCCTGTCTTTCTTATACAGGGGAGCCCAGAACTGGATACAGTACTCCAGCTGAGGCCTGACCAGGGCAGAGTAGAGGGGAAGGATCACCTCCCTTGACCTGCAGGCAATACTCTTTTTAATGCACCCTAGGATCCCATTGGCCTTCTTGGCCACCAGGGCACACTGCTGGCTCATGGCCAACCTGTCATCTACCAGGACCCCCAGGTCCCTCTCTGTAGAGCTCCTCTCCAGCAGGTCGTCCCCCAGCCTGTACTGGTACATGCGGTTATTCCTCCCCAGGTGCAAGACTCTACACTTGCTTTTGTTAAACCTCATCAGGTTCCTCTCTGCCCATCTCTCCAGCCTGTCCAGGTCTTGCTGAATGGCAGCACAGCCTTCTGGCGTGTCAGCCACTCCCCCCAGCTTCGTGTCATCAGCAATGAAATGAAAATGAAAATGCAAAGATCTGATCAGGCTGTCATTTTGTAGGCACCACACGTGGGTCTTCTGCATTCAGTGCTCAGCTACAGCTCCCAATGCGGAGCTGTTGACTGGAGGAGGGGTGGGAGGGAAAGCTGAAACATCTCCTTCCAAAGAAAATGTGAAAATATTAGCTGGTTTCTATTTATATAGAAATTTCTAATAGATATAGCCACCTGTAATAAAGAAATGTATTATTGCATTTGAATATCAAGCAAATGAAGTGAACTATAGACAGCACAGCTAGAAACAGGCAATGTATACTCTGTACTCAAATACTACTACGTGTGATAAGGACGAAACCTGGTCTTGTGTTTCCTTAAAATATTACAGTATTTCCTTAAAAGTACTTATTTACAACCAAGGCATGCTTCTTTTTGTTGGCTGCAGTAAAACCTCTTTTGCTGCAGCTTTAATAAAGAACTCATATTGGGCAAATTTTGTCTGAGCTAAGTAAGCTGTGATTTTACAACTGCAAATGTAAATGGAGACTTAGAATTTAGGATCTGCTTAGGCATTGGACTTGAAATAACTTAGGAGTGAGTAGAAGCCCAAGTCTCAGTTTTAAAATGAAAATGCACTTTTAAAAGGTGAAATGTGAAGGTCAGAGGAACTTCTAACCCGTTTATAGCTGTGAAAAAACTTAATCTTCCTATGTCAGCTTTCTGAGGACTTTCCATTTAAGTTTGTTTTTCACAAACCACGTCACAAGCCCTGCATTTCAAAGCGTTATTCCTGTTAATGTTTTGGTACTGCTTTGCAGTATGGTCTGACTTCATGACTCAAATATGTCTCTTTAGTGCTAAAGGCATGTTGACCTCAGTTCAATCCCAATTATACACATTACTTAATTGTGCCTCCATTTCAGAAGGCCACAGAATTTTCATTTGTATATGCATTTATATTGTACATATAACTTATATAAATGTATATTCTAAATGTATATCTTTGTAAAGGTATGGTAATATTTCAATAACTTCTAATAGTTGAACACTATAAATTCATCAGAATTTTTCCTGTTTATCTGTTCAACAGCTGAATACTCTTCTGTAGGAGAATTATGGATCCATCACTTTCAAAAATGTGGGTTTCATTTTGTTAGAATAACGTCGATCAAGTCTCTTCAGCCTTCACTTCATTGAGTAGCATACTCCTTTAAAGTATGTTTAACAGACTTTGTACTATGTGTTTTAATTATCTAAATCTTTTCCATACTTTCTGATCAATTTCTCCACTCATTTTTTTTTTTTTTTTTNCAACATAATGTCATACCGAGAGCTAAGACATTTCTTCCTTTTTGTACAAATTTTCTGTTCACTTGTTCATCAGACTGGGTATTGTTTGCCCCTCTGGGCTCTGAGTGTAGTGGCTGTAGCTGTGCTCTGCAGGTAATGTAATCTTCAGATGTACCACAGAGTCACTTTGTTGTAGGAGGTGTCTTCCTGCTTTTGAATGAGCCATAATGCACATTCTGCAAAACCACTAGGTGATCCAAATTCCTTGATATATTATTTGCCACTTCACAATTGCTATTGCTTGTTTTGATTGTAGCGTTGTTTCCCCTCCCCACCCTATATATTGCTGTATATAGAGTATATTTTTGGATTTACCTTTCTGTTCACTTCTTGCTACAGCCCTCATCCATCACCCCATCAGTTACATACTCTGCTCTGTGTCTGTGAGCAAATTAATTCTGGCTGGGGAAACCTGAGCAGTGAGCAAAGGAGCGTTAGCCAGCGTTCTTGGCCAACAAGGAGCATGATGAGCACAGCGATCCACATGGCTTATCTGGGGAGCAGAACTTACTGCCTGCTGAGGTAACCACGCTGCTGTTGATGAGCCAATGTGCATCCCCCACTGAGACAAATTTTGTTCTTCTGAGAGTTCCCTAGCAATGCTAGATAAGGCAACAACAGTGTTTTAAAAGTGTTTTCTGAGCTCTGTCATTGCTCTGTTAAGCTACCTTGATACGTGACTGGATATATACCACACTATTGCACATTGTCATACAAGAAATTCCTTAGAGGTGCTGGAGGATTTTAAGTCCAGCTGGTCGTATTATCCGCTTAACTTTCCATACGAGAAACCTGAGTTTAAAAAACCTATTTGTTAAAGTGTTGATTAACATGAACTATGCTCCTGTTCTTTCAGTTTTTTAGTAAATGTACCCCGTGTCAGCCTTGCCATTCTTTTTGTCTTGTAATGTTCCACTATAATTCCTTTGGAGCCCTTTGGAGACATGATTATGTCTCCTCTCCAAATGAGAACAGTTTGCATATCTTTTTTCTTGGGTCCCACAGACCTTTATAAAGAAATAAAAGACAGGTCACATTCTTAATTTTCATACTATCTAATTTTAAAAATCTAAAATTAATATAATATTAATGCCTGCTTAATGTACCATTCATTAATACAAATGAATTTTCATTATGCATTAATTTAATATTAATTATTGCCTCAGGAAGTAGTAGCTGCTACTTCTATGCCTAGAGGAGCATAATTATATTTAACTCCAGCTTTACCCTAAAACTGGGCTTTATCTTATGAAGTTTCCTGCATAACTTGTTTAAGACACAGCCCTGTGTAAGGTGCACATCCAGTGAAGATCCTCAGCACCCAAATCTACAGAGGTCATTGGAAACAAGATTAGTCTCCAACCAGCACTACTAGGAATGATCATAAACTTGGGAAGAATATTCAGTAGATGCAAAATTATCTCTTTTCTGTGCCAATAGAATGGAATTAGGTGTTACAACATAACATCTTTTTGTATTTTTGTTGTTTTCCTTCATCAAAACCCTTAATATGCATTTACAATTAATTTTTGCTATTATAGTCTCCAAAATGGAAAACACTTCTGCTATCCAGCAACTTTTGTATAGTGATGTCCCTTGCTTTCTGTTATCAATTCCTAATGACAATTTTTGGTATTAACTTTAAACTGCTATTTTATATATCGTCACCTCCATAGGACATATTGTGCGTATTTTTATTGAACGACCCCACAAAAGAAAAAGGGACCTTTTCCTTTGTACTCATTATTTTTTGAAAGTAAGTTACACATATCAGTAAGGGGCATTTTTTCTTCCAAAGAATTTTCAGTGCTCTAGTGAGCATCAGAAAAATGGAGCATATTCTTCTCATGTGCTCATGAGCTGACTGAAATTCATCCCTGTGCAGCTGACCACCAAAAGACCGAGGCATTTGTCAATTCTGAATTTTTTTTCAGTGGATGTATGTGGTGAATACAGCTTCATCTGTTCCAGTTGCTCGTAAGTAATTGCACCTTGTGTTTCTTATTCAAAAAAAAGTACTCTATCTGGAAAATAGGCTGAAGTCTGTATCCACTAGTTTCAGTCTGGGCATTTAAAATTATATGTTATACTCTTTCAGCCTGAAAACTTTACATTTCTAGCCAAAGAGAAGCTGATAATGTAGGAGCCTGGGGCAGGAGGAAGGTAGCAGCAGAAAAGATCTATTAATACTTAAAATTCCGTTTTAGCATAGATATTCTTTTTTCATACCATTTTAGCAGAACCTAAATATAGTAAGACAAATGGTTATTCCTTAACAAAATAATCCATTAGAAATATTCAACAATGTATTTGTTTTTTCATACACACATTCATACTTATTTATTTTACAATTTTATAATTTTTTTTTTCCCACAGTTGATGTTAGGAGTTTAGCAAGGATTTAACATGGCGGAGCATAACTGCTGATTGTGTACTAGGTAAAATGCCTTATAAGAAAATGTCAAAACCTGGAATAAAGTGGTATGAGGGACTGTGTCCCTGGCAATTTCCTGAAATAAATGAGTTTGCACAGGACTAAATACCTAGGAAAAATACAGGCGGAAGAGAACAACACTTCTTCACCACATCTGCAACTTTATGGCTGTGTTACACTTTCACTAATCACAGAGCTCTGGCAAGACAAAATGAAGAAGTGTCATAGGACTAGTGAACGCCAGGGAGGATCTCGAAGAGAACACAGTAAACAATCTGTGGCTCCAAATTTACTCACTTCAAGCATATTTCAGTCCGCCTCGTACTCCTCCTGCTCTTTCCTTGTGTGCAGTTGTTGTGCACTGATGCCGTCCGGGAGCACTCCACGCACGCTCAATACCTGCCCTTCCCTGCTCTCCACACAAGCAGGCCTCTGTGTTACTAATTACTCTCAAAGAAACAAAGGATCCTTGCCAGCATAACATTCTGAATTACCATTGAGAAGTTTCTGATTTTTCAAGATTTCTAGCCTGGTCATGGTCTTCACAGGTGCTCCTTCCCCTGCCAGCATTCCCATGAAGTTGTATAAAATTGTACTTCATTAGCATTTATTATTTTTGCTAGAGCCTCACATGCTGACTGAACACAATAATGATCACTGCACTTGGGAGGCTCCAGACTGGTACTATTAACAGTATTTTGATTATGATTTACAGCTGTGCACTTTCAGATTTCACCAGGATAACAAAAGCTTTGCTTTTCACTACTAATGCAGTTTGAAAGAAAACAAAAACTGAAATTCCGTAATGCTCCGAATTGCTGACACATTAAATTACCAGAGCAGTGGCCAATAATAACATCAGCTTTTCAGTCCTTTTCCTGTCACTGTTAGCTATCATGAGAATAAGTTCTAAACACAGTGGTAACAGAGAAGAATGCAAATAAGGAAAATCAAGTTAAAAATGAAAGATTACAATTATACTTTCTTTTTATGTTTCAATTTTCCTTGCATAAGGATTGGAAGATTTTTTTAAAAGTCATCTTTTAAATATCATTATTTTTTCCACTTCATAATGCATTTTAAAGGTGAAATCTCATCATTTTACTCCTTCTCTTCTGTCATCCCATGGAAGCTATATGGTATAAATCATGGACTGATGTGAAATGAACTAGTAAATTGGTACATAATAGGCAATTTCTTTATATCTGATGAAGTATTTCACATGCACCAATAAATGCATTATACTGAATATTTTAAGTGGCTTTTGAAGGATGCAAATTTGGAAAACTGTACTTCTTGAGGAATTTGAACTCTTGACTTTCAGTGTTCTGCAAAGACATAGGAGTTTATGGCTGGAATCTGTTGTTTGTTTTATATTTGTTTTCTGGTGATAAGGACACAGTTACCTGTAGCCATGGAATTCATTTCAGAAAAGATACTCCAGCTAAGCACCACAGGAAATAATTTCTTTATGATGACCTTGTGTCACTGCAAGCACAAAGCAGTCTTCACAGCTGAGTGCTCTAGCCCTGGGGACTACTAATGATGGAAAGTAACAGCTTTTAAACTTCTAGCCACCTGAGGTGCATGTCATATACATTTATTCCCTTTGGAATTTTAAAAATTTATTTATGCAGTATTTTTCAGGATGTTTTCTATATAGCAGTATCACCTTGCTGATAAGTTCACATGAATTTCAGGCACATCTCAGAAGAACACTGTTAGTGATGGACTATCTCTGGAGAGCTGAGGAACTCCAAACTGTATATGACAATCCGGAAAATCCTGGCCACTTACTGTTGCATTTGTGTTACTCATGTGCCTTCAGTACCTTCAGTAAAATACTACTGGAAATCATAGAATCATAGAAATACTAGGTTGGAAAGGACCTACAAGATCATCTAGTCCAGCCGTCCTCCTATCAACATCCCTACCCACTAAGCTACTGAATCATATCCCTTAGCACTTCATCCATCCGCTTCTTGAACAGCGCCAGGGACGGTGACTCCACCACCTCCCTAGGCAGGGCATTCCAGTGCCTGGCCACTCTTTGAGAGAAAAAGCTTTTCCTTATATCTAATCTAAATCTTCCCTGATTCAACTTGTGGCCATTCCCTCTCATCCTGTCAGTAGTTATCTGGGAGAAGAGGCCGACCCCCTCCTCACCACAACCTCCCTTCAGGAAGTTGTAGAGTGTGATGAGGTCTCCCCTGAGCCAAGAGGAGGCAGACTAAATGATCCCAGCTCCCTCAGCCACTCCTCATAAGACTTGTGCTCCAGATCCCTCACCAGTTTTGTTGCCCTTCTCTGAACATGTTCCAGGGCCTCAATGTCTCTCTTGTAGTGAGGGGCCCAAAACTGAACACCGTACTTGAGGTGCGGCCACACCAGAGCTGAGTACAGGCAGATGCTTAGAGAAACAAATGAATAAAGAAACTATAAAAATGTCCCTTTTCTTTCTACTCAGAAAAAAGAAATCACGTAGATAACATTAAAAAAATCAAATATTTATAAAACACAAGACATAAAATGTAAGGCATATCTGTTGTGACCTTTAGTTCATTTCTTTCATGGCAATTTGTTCCTCACTGAACACTGCCCTGAGCTCTGACCAGGTGTAAAATGTGAAGTCATGAAAATGACAGTCACTATTTCCTTTGAAAGATTATGTATCACCTTACTAAACTCAGTGTTCAGGAATTCATTAACAGTTTTATGTTCTTCTCTGGTTTCCTTGATCATCACGTCTAACAATATTTATTTGTGCCATATTCTGCTTAGGGAGATTGTGACTAATTCTAGTATGCTATAGCATTTAAGTTACATGAAAAATAAGGGTATTTAACACACTCTTCTGAAAGGCAGCATCTGTAAATGGTTTATGTGTACTTAAGCGTGTTGGGGCTAACACTGGAAATGGTCATGAGGTGCACACAGCAAAATGGATTACAGCTTGAGGTGAAGCAGATATGGACATGTAGGCCCACTTGGGAAACCATACTCCCCATCTTTCCCTGCTGCTATTGCTCATTAACTTGAGAATAAAATGCACAAGGTGCAACCATGTTTGTGGTTACAGTATGGATGAACAAGACTGCAATGGAGTGTGCAACTAAGTGGTCTCACTATGATACAGCTGTGTGATATTAAAATTCCTTCATCTATTTACTCCTAAAGAAAGAAAATACCTACTTGCTCCTAATTTATGCTGTTCTTTTGTTGCTATTTTTGAAATTTATAGGGACAGGGTTTTTTTATTCTCTAGTTGGAAGAGGAAGATTTGTCACTGATGGACAATGGGAGAGCAACTGCAAGGAAATCTATGCATTAGCAAATGTAGAATACAATGATGCAAAGAAGCACATAATATGATTTTTCATTGGAACTTCATTGAAGCATTTCATATAATGGCTCATAAAATTTGACCTGAAAAAATTAATTCAGATCAATTGGGAGGAACATGAAGAGAAAATTACCAAAACATCATTAAAAAGAGCCACGATAAACAGTAATGTGCTAAGATGTTGGAAGATGTCTGTTGGGATATCAAAAGGTTTAACAATACAAGTTGCATATAATAACTGAATTAATTGCCTGAAATAAAAAATATGAAAACATATTCATTATATATATAAAAGATGTAGAGTTAATGCTTGATGTCAGTCCCTTTGGCACAGAAACTGTAAAGTAACCATTTATGTTTGGATCTGCGAGTGTGAACATATCACTAGGTATGTATTTTACATACTAATACATTAGAGATATCAGCTTTTCTAAGGAAAAGTAAAGCTCGCTCTATTTTCCTTACTATCCTGTGGGTGGATATCATTATGAAAGTCTAATCTGTCAACAACTACAGCTGAGGGGGGTGAGTAGGTGACAAGCACATCAGAAATCATCCGACAGGCAGGGGATGTGTTTCTCCTGTAGACTGGTGAAGCGGCAGCAGTGAATGCATCCAAATGGCTTAGATCCCCAAAATACTGAATGCAGAGGCCAGGTGAAATCCAAAATCTGCACTATATGTGCGTACACACACACTATGTTCAGTTTTGTCTCAAGCCACCCATGCATGGGAGAGTGTACGCACTGCTAAGCATCTCAATGGCAACTGATGTTCATCAATGTTTCCTTTGGTTTGTGTTTTACAGCTCTAAGGAGATTATTTATACCAGGAGCAGATTTTCTAGTGTGGCATTTTGCTGTTAACGTCAGTGAATGGGTAGGTGATTCACTAGGATGTTTTGGACTCACGAGCTTCTATCACATTACCAAATCATATCAGTGGTTTGTAGAATGAGGTGAAAACAGTGGCTACAGCCTCTGTGCCTTTGTTGTCTTGTATCTTTGTAAAAATATAATCTTCCCGCTCATCTGAATAATGGCCTCAAACACCTGAAGGGAGGATTAAAAGAGGGTGGAGCCAGCCTTTGCTGAGTAGTACTCCCTGCCAGGACAAGAGGCCATGGGCACAACCTGGAATGCAGGAAGTTCCCTCTGAACATCAGGCAGCACTTCTGTGCTGTGCAGGTGATGGAGTGCTGGCGTAGCTGCCCAGAGGCTGTGGGGTCTCCTCCTTGAGATCTCCCAAAGCCACCTGGACATGGGCCTGGGCACCCTGCTCTGGGTGTCCTTGCTGGAGCAGGGGCTGGCACAGATGGACCGAGAGGGACCTGCCCACCTCACAATTCTGTGATAATGGGTAGGAAGTGGGGTGAGGTTTGCAAAGCTAATGGTTAATGAGCCATGTCTGCTCTGACTCCTCCTGCTTCTAGATATCCATGTGTTGTCAAAAGCCTCTAAGGATGCTCCAAACTTCGAAAATCTCTGTGCAATAGTCCCTTGAAGATTTCTATATGCTTTTTTCTATTGTCATTTGATATATGTTGCTGGGTTAGAGAGCATTGCAGAGTGGCTGGAGAATACTGTCCAAAGAAAATAAAGTATTGGTTTTAGCAGTAATGTATCAGAAGATCACACTTCACATTTATTTTCCTTCTGAAGCTCGCTTCTCGCTGTCAAGAATTTGATTTTGACAGCAATTAACATGGTTCCATTAGTGAAGATTGCCCTCCTCTTTATAATATTGAAGTCTAGTCTTTGGTTCCAAGAATAAAACTGTATCTAAAAATAAATTTCTGCTTCTAGCAAAATTTTAATCTCCTGAAAAGCAGCATTGAGTAAAACAAGAAGAATTCCCCACAGTTGGAAAATGACAGTTTTTGGAAGTTTTAAAATTTCCCTATGACTGTTTCTGTCTGAAAGGACTGACTATCCATTACTGCAGGTTTTCTAATTCTACTCAGTTTGAGACAGTTTAATTTTAGGTGGTGAGAACAGTGATGCTTCAAAAGAACAAGAACACAAACCACCTACTGGAACCATCAGAGGCACTCGAAGGATGACTGAACATAAAACAGTGCAGTATATATGTTCAGGTGGTTTGAAGATACAGTTTCGTTATTCCATGATAATTAGTGTCACTTGCATGAAAGATCATCCTTAAAATATATCGATTTACTCAGCAGTGTTCTGCTTCGACGGTACCCTTAGGGACAGCTGTGAATAACGACAAAGGAAGGAAAGGTTCGAACAGGATGGATATTCAGACAGATGGACAGACAGGTGATTTACATACGTGTGTGATATATAGGTTAAATCCCACTAATTCAACAAAGTATTACCACAAAAAAAAAAAAAAAAAAAAAAAAAAAAAAAAAAAAAAAAAAAAAAAGGATAAAAAAGAAAAGAAAAGAAAAAAGAAAAGAAAATAATGTGAATCACTTACAGTGTTGCATGATTGGCATCAAAACCTTGTCTCCTCACACTGCAGAGAAGCAGTCAGTGTGCTGCTTGTGGGATCATTACCCTTTTGATTCAATGCTCACTTTTCTTTACACCTGAAATTCCAGTTAATAACCAGCTTTGTTAATCTCAGTTTTTCTTCTGTGCTTATTGCCAGTAATTAGTGAGGAATCTGAAAACCCAAGAATAGTGTTACTGAAATACAGCTATTTCTCATCATCTGAGGAGTTGTCAGCAGTGTTTCTTGAATTTCTTTCACCCACATATTCAAGTTGTACAAAATAATCATGGCCAGCAGCTTTTTCATTTTCATTTTCATGCTGCAAAATGATAAGGCAGGAGCTTTGCTCCAGATTCTGTGCTGACATGCTATGGGAACTAGTAATAAATTGCAGAATGGAAAATAGTTTTAGGCAGCCAGGCAAGCAGCAAAACAGATGGTTCCGTGTCGGCAGAAGCAAGGGATGATGCTGATCACAGGACTGCACAATTCCTCCTCTGCCTCTTCTTCAGCCATCCATTTTATGGGAGCATGTTGGGAATTTGCCTCAGCTCCAGAGCAGTGATGTGCCTGTGCTAGTGAGGTGCATCTCCTGGTTCCCTCTGCTGTTCTTGTAATGCACACATTTACTAGCACACGTGAGAGCAGTTCCAGTTTCTAGACTTTTGGATCATCCTTCCAAGATTAGCCAAGATGGAAAGAGCTTTAAGGAAAAATACACAAGCCTTACAACATTGTTATTGATGTACTCTAGCACTGCAACAGCTTTACAGAAGTTCAATAGCTGGGCACGTTACAAGGTATCATCTAGGCAGTATGCATCTCAGCAAACAGCCACAAAAACTGTCATCTCCCCCAGCCCTCACGACTAACTGAGAAAAACGGTGATGCTGCATGTTATGATGAGCTCCAGCAGGAAATGGAAGCCATCCTGCTAATCTTTCCCAGCAGCCTCTTACCATCTGTCACTTAATATTCTTCTGTCACTCATCTGTACTGGACGGGAAGCTCAGCAGTGATGGCTAGTGCTGACATTTTTATAAATGAAAATGCTGACCCATTATGAAGTCCTATGTAGAGCTGGGAATAACAGCAATCGGTTTCTGAGATATAGAGGATAAACATTTTAAATGTCTTTAAATGTAGGTGCATAAAATCTGTGCTAAGGCAACAAAGAGGTGCCCTGCATGCAATTAGGAACTGCGTCTCTGGAGAGAAGAGGTCTTTACATTTATGTATTTTATATATATATATATATTTATTTAAAAGGGGATTCTTCACAGAATTAGCTTATCAAAAGACTTCTGTTAAATCACTTTAAGCATGACCTGTGATTGCAACTGATTTGTGCTCACACAGCCTTTTGTCTTTGTGTGCCTGGGTTAAATGCACACTGGCAGTTTTTGTATCTTGTCCAGCATGCAGGAAAAAAATGCTGAAAGATTCTGCTTTTGATCAGGTGAAATAAAGGGAGTATGAAAAAAAGTTCAGATGTCAATTATTTGTAGACCAATGAAATGAATGAAGTGGGGAGACAAATCTGTAACCTTCACGTCATAGGCTCTGTGGTAATCTCTAGTAAAATTTCAACAATTTGCAGTCCCACTAAGGCTAGAATTTAGTGGTAAACTCATGGATCCAACTGAAAACATATCGCTACTTTTGTTTAGTATCTCACCGTATTGGAATCCCAACATTCCCCTTATGCTCTCTATTTTTCTCTGCCTCTATGTAAATGAGTAAATCTTACCTCTGAAGTAGATTTTGAAAACATAATATATACATATAAAAAGAGATCACAGTGACAATTGAAAGGATTGCTTGCATTGCATCTCTTCTAATAGTCTCTTTGAAATTGTGCTACATAATTTCTTTGTCAAACAGTAAATCCTGCATAGTACGTCCTTTGAGCTCATTGTCTTTAGAGGCTGGAGAAGAATAAAGAGGAACGAACCCTAATACTGTAAAGATTTCAAGAGAAACATATTTAGCAACTCTTCTCAGAATGACTCAGGAAAGATCAAGCAGAACTAATCAATTTTCCAAATCACAAAAGTGATCTCATGAAAACAAAAGCAAACAAGAAAAGCTCTGTCTATATTCTTCCTTCTACTGCACAGGCATTTTCCATCCAGATGTACCTGTCAGGAAAAGTAAAGTTATCAGAAGACTCCTGGTTTATATCAGCGTAACATCACTGTAACAAAACTGAAGCCTCTTCAAGTGACCCTGGTATAAAACTGATCCAAGTTACGGAGCTATCATGATCAATGCCTTTATAACACTGGAAGAAGTGCCATTTTCTCTAACCTGATGCAGGTGGCTCTGCAGGGCCACTGTGGGATGTTAGCAGCTCCACAGTGGCCCCAGTCTCCAACACAGTAATGCAATTACAATATCATGTTTCTCCTGAGTTGACAGAAGCTTCTACAGCTGGCGTTTTAAGGGATGCAC
Source organism: Penelope pileata (assembly GCA_013396635.1). Lineage (NCBI taxonomy): Eukaryota > Metazoa > Chordata > Aves > Galliformes > Cracidae > Penelope > Penelope pileata. The sequence goes on from WBMW01002242.1 coordinate 140,147, forward strand.
ACGTAGCTGGGAACTTGCACCACGCAGGAGGTAGATGTGTGTCAGCACTCTGCATTATGCATGAAGGTTGCTTCTCCTTGTCTGTGCTGGAGAAGCCCATTGGACCTGGTTTGTCTCCCTGTTCAGCATGACAGTCCTGTCAGCAGCCCGACAATTTGCTCCCAGAGCCTGCCATTTCAAGGGCCCTGTGCTAACCTGAGGTGTGCATAAAGGCAGAGGTGCTGAATCTCAGTGTTAATATAGACATTTTTGAGAGAAGGTCTTGTAAAGAACAAACGTGCTTGTTTTGCAAGGTCTAACCTTGAGTTGTTGTCTTTATATGACGGTTTTAAACATGATTTATATTCTCACTGCTTAGAGGTAGCTATATTTGGACATCATGCATATAAAGTTAAGTGAACTGAAACTATACTCTCCAGAATTGAAACTTCTGAGAATTAGGAGAAGTATGGAGGGGCGAATGCATTGTCTGAAGGAAGAAAGTTGGTCAGAGTAATTAATCATTTGCTTGCTTAGTAGCATGTAGAAAAACAACAAACAAACTCAAAAACCCCCCAATTTTGTGGGTTGTAAATCAAATGTGACACATGCCTCTATCAGTCCAAACTCTTCTTTAATTTAGAATCCACACGTTTTTTGGACAAATGCGGTATTCAAAAAAACTAATTGGTTAGACCTTCTGACTTTACAACCTATTCATTCTTGTTCCTTGATAATTTTTACTTTGGTGTTCAGTGTTTTTTATTGAATAAAGGAATATATGTCAGCCTTCTTAGAAAAGAAAAATGGAAAGAAAAAATATCAATGGCTTGAAAGACAACTCAGCATCCCTTCTGAAAACTCTTGTTCTGTTGCAGATTGCCTGGGTTTGAAATGGTTTGGCATAAGTCTCTATTGTATTAGTTAAATCACATTATAAAACCTGTAGAATTAATGTCCTCATATACATTTGTTCAATGACTTGAACTAAGTGCAGATTTTGAGGAAGCAGTTGCCCATTATTGCACTTCCTGAATCAATAGTGTTTTGAAAGAGTCACTAAGTTAATTTATGCTTTTAGTCCCACAGTGCTTGTTCAGTTTGGCAGCTGTGGGGAAGGTCAATAGAGGTAAAGTCGTGTTTCTTAAGATGTAGTAGTTCTGAAAAATTCTGGATCACTCTAATTGCTACCACTTGAAGCTAAACATAATGGCAGCCTGTCTTGTGCCTTGGACAACCTGACAGTGCAATGTGACTTGGAGAAATGAACCATGCTTTCCATTTTGTGTACTAGGAGGGCTGAGTGCACCAGGGATGTAGCTGGAATTATCTTGGAATAAAATCCTCAGAGGTAAAACAGCATAACTACCTTTCATCAATAATTACACCTGCAAAGCAAATTAATCACTGAATGAGTCTGCTGGTGTATGGCAGGTTGTGTGGAATTTTTCTTATCAAGATTGCTTTGCAGCACCAAGGAACTGCCCATCCCAAGCACTAGGCTTTGGTCCTCTTTGAGACGTGACATTTCTGTTCTCCACAGGAAACAAACTACTAGGAGAACATTCACTTCTGGTTTTAAACACCCATCTCCAGCCTACACTGTCTAATCAGTCTCAGTGCTGAGAACATTTTCCTAATGATCAGCCTACAGGTGTGTTTGCTGTAATAAATCCCTATTTGCCTTGGAGTCTCACAGCCTCCTCCAGTTGTTCACTTTATACCAGATGAGGTTCTGACCCTGCCTCCCCTGAGTTAGTTTGTGCGTGTGCTTTTGGAAGTGCAGTTGTACAGGAAGATGTTAAGCTAATGGTGCTAGATTTTTTCTAAGCTTTGAAGGGAAATATTTTCAGCTGGCCATATGGGAATGCTTCAATATTTCATTTAAAAAATGCATAAGGTTTCAAATAATGAAGATTAATGCATGCTGACAGTTTCTGAGTTAAGCTTCTCTTCTGAGGAGATTGTAACAGGCTTTGTTCCTTGTGACTCCATAAGAAAAAAAGAAGGAAATAAGGTAAATAGTCAGAAGCAGGCCCGTAAAATAGACACTCCATTGTTATTTGTTAGATATTTGTTATTTCAGTTAAGTGAACTGGTATGCCACTTTGTTATAAGGAAAAATATCTGAAAAAATTGGGAAAAGGTTCATTTTGAAACCTGGCTGTCTGAATCTTGTGAGATTTTCTGTGTGTCAAATCTGAGAAGCCAAAGACATATGAAATCAATAAAGGTACATTAACTAAATATTTTTTTGAAAATGTGTATTTCAACAATTCATTTTTTAAATGTCATGTTCATTCTTCTAAGGGAATGGTGTGTTCTTAAATGTAAATCCTGCTTACTTCCATTTTGTTTGGAAAGGCTTTAGGAGGGCTTTAGGAGAGTGGCCCAAATGGCTTAAGACAGCAAACTTCCACTTCCTGCAAAAACAGGATAGGTGATCTCTATGGTAACTTCCCAAAAGATTGTATCACATTGTTTTAAACCACTACTGTTAATCCAAACTCAGGCAGAAATGTCAATCTGAACCATGTCACCAGATAGATAAGAATACGGATCCAAGATGCTGAATGACAAACTGGTCATGATCTTGCTGATCAGATGGGACTGTTACCTTCTTTCTGTGGTAGGAAGCTGAAATCTCCTTAGCCATCTGGTTGCTCATTTTAGAGGGCAGTAGCATCATCTCTGCAGAATAAGGAATCCTTGGAGGCATCTTGGAGAATAAAATTCTTCAGATTCCTGTCACCACTCCATGATTTCTAACACTTTCTCCAAAGGAAGCTCTGGTATTTTTAAGTGAAATACCCCTTGTACACATTTGAAACTGTAGGTAGTTAAGGGTTATAAGTAGAAGAGGGAAATAATCTGGATTTTAATCTTTTTTTTTTTTCTGTGAGTTTCATACTATTAATGATGCAAGATTTATACTGACACAAATAGAGAAGATCTTAGCATTTGAGTGCAATTATCATGTATAGTCTTTTTTTTTCTTTATTTTAAGCAATGAGTAGAATTTTATGAGCCACAGTCAGCATATTTTATTAAGAACAGAACATTACCTTGATTAGAGACCTGAACTACAAAAAGGCTAAGGTGTTCAGCATTCATTGACTTACTTCTGGCTGTAAGGATGAGACATCACCTCTCTTCTGATGGTAAGTGCTTGCTGCATTTTCACATTCATTTTCTATCTCCCTCAAAATATGGCTGCAAGAGGATGGAAGAAAAGGGCTTCAGCTTCAACAAGAGGTAATGAGAAAGCCTTATCATCAAATATCAGATGGCATTTCATAAAACTATACTGATCCTCTGAATAAATAATGTCAGCTGTCTGCATAGTATTTGACCAGCAAATTAGAATTCATGACTTTAAAATTGCATCACTGAATGGACGTGGAAGATCTGAATTAAATCCACTTTTAATTTTTATTATTATGTTTTGATGATGAATCTGTTCTAGGCAATGTTCTCAGGAATAAAAACATATAGTTGTGATAGGATTGAACAGAACAGAACAGAACAGGACAGAATAGAATAGAATAGAACAGAATAAATACTGTGAGAAGTATTATCACACTTCTTCATTTCCCACTTAAATGGATTAAGATCGACAAACACTTTTTAGTGACCACAATACACCAGAACACTTTAGTACATACTGAATATAAGGCAGCACATGGTCATGTACAAGTTAATGGGATTTGAACAGGTGTAAAGTTGCTAGGCTTTCCTGAATTGACGCTGAAATACTTGTATCGAACAGAGCTGAATGGTCCTGGTAATACGCTTTTCCTTTTGTGGAAAATGAACCAAGACAAAACAAACCCCTGCATCAGCAGATAAACACAGAGCTGAGGTCACTGCAGAGATTGGAGGAAAAAAGCAGAGCGTGTCCAAGGGACTTCTAGTTTTGGCAAAAATCCTGAGCTAAATTATGCACAAATAGAGAAAGGCTGGATATTGTTGCCTTTGAAAGTTTGGGTGGAATTCAGGCATAACAGATGCCCACAGATGTGCAAAATATGGGTTTGGCTATGCAGAATCAGATGAGTTTTAGGATATGAATTTTAATCTTCACCCAGCTGCAATGCTGGTATGATAGTCCACCAGAAGAATAAACCACAGGTCTTTCCTCCTCCTCTGAGGGATCCCACTCAGAGCATCACCTTACACCAGTCTTAACATTCCTTCTCTAGGGCTCCCCTGAGTCATTGGGGTGTCCCGTGTGCAGCCACCTTCCCACCACCCAGAGAGAAGGGACTACCTGCAGGGCAGATCTCCTTCTTCCCCATTTCTGCTGCTGTTAGGGAGGAGTGGGACAGGGTGTCCATCCTCTCCACAGTCTGTCAACTCAGTCATGCACCTTCAAGTGCTTCATTGCATAGTGTGGGTGTGAGGAGGGCACTGCCAGAACTGTTGGAATATGAGAGGGAGAAATACAGGGTTCCTGTTCAGAAACTGCTTTCTCTGTGACCAGTTTGTGGCAGGTGCTCTTGCACTGGCGCTTTGTTTCTTTCGTTCTCACCTTTGATTCAATGCCTGGTTTTTAAGTATTCACAAGTCAAAACTAAACAATGCTCTCCTAGGTAAGTAAGGGAAGGAACAGGGAACAAGGAATACATTAGCATGTACTGATTTTTCATTATGCTGCAAATTAACTCTTTGGACTTCATGTTTCTTGTCAGTTGCAAGGAATAATTAACATCGGACAAAGAATGAATATCATTATGAGGAACAGTACAGCTGAGATTTCTTGTCTCATCGGCAATTACGCTTGAAGGTAACAAGATCACATGGCAGGCTGAGATCTTACATAATCAGTTAAGAGAATTTAATGCTGTAGGAACAGAAGAAAGGCTATGGTGAAGACAGGCAAAAATATCAATCATGAAGATACTCCTCCATATTTCGTTCTGCATGGCAGCTCTGTCCCAATCTGTGCCCTCATCTATGGCTGCGTATGCACGTATGTGTGTGATGCAATCTCATACTTAATACAGGGATGACCATGGAGAAAAGGTCTCTCTTCAAATTTTGCTCCTCCTGCCTATGCAGATATTTTTCAAATTCTTGGTTGCTGATACTGAGGCTGAGGATTAGTATTCACAGGCATGGTCTTATTCTCAAAGTAAATAATTCCACTGCGTGCAATCAGGTTGTCTCAAGATGAAAACAGATGAAGAAGAAATCCTTGTGAAATAGTTAAGATGTGCATTAAGACAACATTGGCATTTGAAATCATCTTAGTCAAACTGTGCCATGTGAATTAGTCTTTCAATTTAATTAAACATAACTATTCAGAGCCAGACAGTGATCAGCTGTCTTAGAATGGGGGTAAGTTCAGATTAAGAGCTTCCCTTTTTTGTTCAAATCCCCAAATGCTGAATTTTCAGTCCCAATAAAATGGATAAAAAATTATATAAACAGATTCCATTCTGCAGAGACCTGGAGCATCATTTTTGAAGGGGAGGTGCTCTCAGTGTCTACATCATTTCTGGCAGCATTGTTTATGCTCTGAGTTTTCAGAGCCTTGTGGTGTGAGCTGTGGCATGCAGGGTCCAGGACCAATGCTTCTCTTTCTCTCTTTGCTCTTGTAGGTCATTTCTCTGGAGTTCAGACCAGGGACATCGCAAGGGTCAAGGATTTTGAGTCACTTTCCAACATGGCTTCACCAGCATTGCTTAATGTGTCCTAGTGAACGTGCATGGATCTGTTCCAAGATCTGTCAGGCCTGAGGACTCATCCCATTGACATTTTCACCATAGAGTAATGGGGAGGACCCTTAATATGGGGAGGACAGTGAATGAAGAAAAAGATAGAGGCCTTGCAGAGAGATCTTGACAAATTAGAGGGCTAGCCAACCACCAACCATAAGAAGTTTAAAAAGAGCAAGGGCCATACTCTGTACTTGGGACATACCAACCCTGGATATAAATACAGACTGGAGTATGAGAGGCTGGAGAGCAGCCCTGCAGAAAGGGATTTGAGGATTCTGGTTGATGGAAAGTTGAACGTGAGTCTGCAGTGTACCCTGACAGCCAAAAGGACCAACTGTACCCTGTGGTGCACCAGGCCCAGCACTGCCAGCTGGGCTAGGGGAGGGATCGTCCCACTCTGCTTTGCCCTCTGCAGCCTCACCTCGAGCACTGGGTGCAGGTTTGAGTGCCACAATATAAGAATAACATAAAACTATTAGAGAATGTCCAAAGGAGGACTACAAAGATGCTGAAGGGTCTGGAGGGCAAGAGGTATGAGGAGCAGCTGAGGCCCCTTGGTTTGTTCAGCCCAGAGCAGAGGAGGCTGAGGGGAAGCCTCATGGTGGCCTACAGCTTCCTCAAGAGGGGAGCAGATGGGCAGGAACTGACCTCTGCTCTCTGGTGACAGTGACAGGAGGAATGGCATGGAGTTGTGTCAAGACGATGGTCAGGTTGGGTGTTCTTCACCAGAGGGTGGCTGGGCCCTGGAACAGGCTCCCCAAGGCAGTGGTTATGGCCTCAAGCTGCCAGACTTCAAGGAGCATTTTGACAGTGCTCTCAGACAGAGGGTTTGAGTTTGGGTGCTCCTCTGTGGAGCCAAGAGTTGGACTAAATGAACATTGTTGAGTCCCTTCCAACTCAGTATATTCTATGATTTAACGATTCTGTGGATATCCATCACGGTGCCCCTCCATGGCACAGCCTGGGGTTTGAAATATCCGTCTTAGAGTCGCAATATGTTTGTCAAAAGAAACAAGCCCAGACTCCTGTGAGGCACTAAATGAGTGCTAATGAGCTTTTTACCATTCTTCAATCAAAACACTGCTGTTCTACATTTCAAGAGATGATCTGGGCTAGAAAAGTGTCCGTATGCTCAGTTGATTCACTGCAACCAATATATACAGAGGGGCTCAAAACAATGAAAAAAGGCATCTATGACAGAGTCCTCAGTAATTTACTAGCAAATTGTGTATCAATGGAGATTTCTTACAAGGCAGACAATACAAGAGGATTTCACAGTGGCTCATGAGAGCTATCAAGTAAGGCTAATTTGAGCCTTGGTAGTACTGAACTGCTGCCTGGGAGCCTGAAAGGAGCGTGCAGCCCACTGGGAAGCACTTAACCAGTCATACCGGAAAATGATCGGTACAATTCACTCTTCTTCAACCTAAAATTAATTTCTGATTTCTGCAAAGAGGTTGCTTGAATTCATGGTGTGTATGACTGATTTTGTAGAAGCCAGCATCCAGGGTATCTCAAGCAGTCCTTCCACTGGGTATATTGAGGATGGTAGAGAAGTCTTCTAATAATCCACTATCTAACTTTGGGAATGTATTAGTTCATTCGGGCTGCCTAAATGCATTGCAGACATCAATCTGAACAAAATGTAACCCAATGGAGAAAAAACTAACCACAAATGCATTTTTTTGCAGGCCATAGGAATACTTGTGGTAGAAGCTAGGGAAAAGATCGCTAAATGTTTAAAAATACCTAAACCGCTTTATACCATGATGGGATGTGTTTACAGAGCCATTCCTGCTACCCACACTGTATTTACAGGTGTAAACCCTGCGTGCCATTCAGCCAGCTCGGCAGCTGCAGCAGGACTGGACAGATGTTCCTTCACCACATCACACCCAGCTCCTGGGCTGCTCCAGTTTCAAAGTCTGGTTTTAGACTCCCAGAAATATTTGGAGAATGCAGCTATTACAGTCAAGTGTGAAAAGCCATTTGTGAGTAGATGGTCTCATTCCCACAGCTAAACAACGCTTTCATTACAGCACAGAAACTGGAAAAAAGTGGAAAGGTGGAGCAGCCAATGCAAGTGGTGAGTGACATTTGCTGTATATATGTATTATATAAGTATCAGGTCAGATTCTTCTGGAAGCCACTTTGACTCCTATCTGAAATGGAATATCTTTGTGAAAGAAAAAAACCTGCATACTCCTCCTGGTCACCTGACAGTGATCATTCTTTTAATAAAATACTTGCAAATCATTCAGTAAAGAGAAAAAAAAGATTTTTAAAACAAAGAAGTCCTTTTGATTTTCAAGTCTGTTCCGATGGGAAGAAAACTCAATTTCTGTGTGAGCCCTAAGCCACATAGTTAAACAAAACAGCAACATAGATAAAAACCCACAAACAACTCCACTTATTTCTCTTTCATGGAAGAAAATTATTTAGGCTTCCAGAAGATGAACAACTAGATTAGGTTGATGAATTTAAGTGGTACACAAGCTCACTGTGGTACACTAGCTTTCTGCCTGTTGCAGTAAATACAGTCCTTGGAATGTCTATAGGAGAAACTAATTTATCGGCATATTTTCACATCAGTTTTAGCCCATTATATTTGCTTATATATTTAAAGCTAGCAAGTTTTTAGTCAAAGATGTATAATGTATAATGCCTAAATGTTCTTTGATATGCCTGCCATTTAAGCAGGCACATCATGAAGCAACATGTCCTTGTAATTCTGATTCTAAAATGTGTAGAGTAAGAGAATTAGGAAAAGAAGACTGGTCGCACGGCTGAGTACACAGGTCTGGAGCCACAGCTGGTGTAAGCTAACAGCTACAAATCAGGAAAGTATCTGTTTTGCAGGTGTCTGTCTGAGGGTCAGCCTGAAAACATTGATGAGTTTTGCAGAAATGTCGAGAACAGTGCTAAGTTCAATGTGGTTCATATACATTAGATGCTCTGGTATATAACCTTGTCCACCTGGACACAGTGCCCTCCATGTCCGAAGTCCCAGTTCTCTTTACCCTCTCAAATTATTTGCTCATTCTAGTCTAATCTCAGTAGTCTGCAGTTCTCCTTTCCCCTTGGTGGCTTGGTGGCTTTTCTTCTCTCCATGCCCATAGTGGAAGACCTTGTCCCCCACACAGGGAGTTCTCAGTGGCAGCATTTGTGAAACACAGCTCTCACCTTCAGTTCATACATAGATCAGTGCATTTCTCAACCGTAGGAGTATAGACCTGGTGTTGCTCATCCATTTCCCATATCAGTGGTCCAGGAACAGGCATCTCGAAGTACAACATGAGAAAAAGATACTGTGGAAGTGTATGTTACCTATGTATAAGCTCAGGCAAAATGGGTTAGATTTTCATAGGAGACATTCCTGTGACTTCTCCATGCCAAATGAAGACTAAAGCAGAAACTAGCACATCATGTTTCAGAGTTGGGAGTTTGAAGTTCAGAAAAAATTATATGGGCCTGGATGCAAAGATATTAGTATAGACAAAGCCACAAGGCCAACAGGCCTGTTTCTTTTTAAAAAAAAAAAAAAAAAAAAAAAAAAAAAAAAAGGAGGATATCTACCGGATGTGTACATGTACACAACAGCAAATTATCATGATTGTACAACACCCACAAACCCTGGGAAGACAAACAGCCTGACCCAGTACAGAAATCCACACTGTATACATCAGCCCGTAGACCACACATATTGTCTGACACTTTCATAAAGACATGCTGTACCCCTTTTTTAAGTGGCCTTTGACCTAGCTTCAGTGGATTGCCTATATATTTTATGCCCAACAGTCTGTGTACTTAATTGTATTTATTGTGGTCATGACAATATAATACATTTCTCTACAGTTCCTACTGACCTCTTGCAGTGCCCTAGAAAAACAATATATTTCAGGATGTTTTACATTTTAGTCTGTTTTTCATTTTCCGGTCTGATGCAAATGTTTAGTGACCTTTCCTGCCATACTTTGAAGGCTGATTTCCTTCACCTAATCATGTGGCCATCAGAAGTGTGTCTGCTGACCTCTCATCCAATGTGCAATTTCAGATAACCATGATACACTAGCTTGTAAATCAGTAAGAAAGCAGCAGCATTAGAAACAGTACCATTATGTGCTCTGACAATTCTTGCCATTCTCTGTGCCTCAACTGTATTTCACTAGGTTTTTCATGCATACCATACATTCCTACATATATAGAGCCTACTGATAAGACTTATAAGTTGGTATATACTATATCTGTATCTAAAAAAAATGGAATTGCTAATAATACATACTGGTAACATATATTTTGCTACACTCTCAGAAAGTTAAGTTGTGACACGAAGACATACCTCTGTGTTCTTATGTTCAGCTACATTTAAACATATATTCACAGTTCCTCAAATATTGATACTGATACGTACCATCAAAAGATAATTTGTGATTGATGGGGTTGTAAAACTAGGTAACAAAGACTCATACAAGGATTAAATCTGCCTGCCCTATTTTATATTATTAACCTAACATAGTCTTCTGCATCCTCAATTTCTTACAACAAAAATTATGCAGATCTTTTAAAAGAAAATAAGAAGTTTTCATGAGTAAAATTATCTTCTCTTTTGTTCTAACTTATTTAATAAAACTAAGTGATCACAGATTGCTTAGTGATCACTAAGTGGGCAGATTAACCTGCTGTTTGAACTGAAGGTACAAAGTGTCAACCCAGAAGTACCAAGGATTACATATTTCATGATGTAGAGTGCTGATGTGCATATTAATCCCTTCAGCCCATTAGCAACAGGTATGGGAGGATGGACACTGATAAATAGCTGCTATTCTGAAGAGAATTATTCATTATTTTCCCTCATTGTCTTCATGAAAGTTCCTGAGGAGCTACATTAAGAAGAATGAGAGGAAAAATCACTTCTCATTTCATCAAGAAACAGGCCCCATGTTTCATGAAACACTTGCAATTTATAATTAAAAGTCAAGAAGATTCAAGATGTATATTTTTCAGACATTTATGACTGAATTACTAATATTCAGCCACCATCCACCAAAAGATATTCTCTCTTTATGTGCAACATTATATTCTTTTCATTTTTAAGACTGGTAGCGATATGCAATCAGAGGAAAATCACAACATCGGTTCTGGGACATTTCTGCTGAAATATAACACTGTTAGCATTCAGACTGCACATTTGGCAGACAGAGTAATGGCTGTCAGTGCATACTTGTGGATGGATTTTATCTCTATGATGCAATTTTTCGTTAAAGGACGGAAGTTGAAACAGAGTTGAAACAAAAGCATTTACATCTGTGAGCTTATTCTAGCAGAGTAAGGAGTAAACCACTCAAGCTCCAACTCTCGTAAGCACACAAAACTTTCAAATATTGTAAAAACTCAGTGTTTGAAATTGGGAGTAAATAGCTTTTCTGTGTGCTACTTTAACTTTCAAACTTCCTTAGGAAATAAAAAGATATAATTAACTAAATTTCCTGAGTTCTGAAAACATTTCCATTCAAATACTGCTTAGTCCTTCAGGTATGACTGTCTTGGTGCTTTCCTGGGCACTGCATGAGAGCTGCTGTTGGATGTAAGTAATAGGGGCAGTTCTGCCAGAAATCCTGGGAGGCAGGCTGAAAAGCAAGGTATGTGAAGGAGAAGCATGGCTGTGAGCAAGCACTGACCCTGCAATGCCGTCTCAGCTGGAAGTCTCATAGCAAGCCTGTTTATCTTTACGGAAATTAATTTGCCTATGCAGGAGTGGAGAAGAGAGGATAAGGACTGATAAATATCCCGAGAAATCTGACTTGAAGGAAATGAAATTGTCAGTTTATATTTCTGGTGCTCATTCAGACAGCTGTAAGATACAGAAATGTTTTTAGCCTCATTGAAACCTTTGCTTTTTTATCTAGAAGAACAAAGAGAACACATTGAAGGGAACATAGCACCAGGGTTGATTTTTGCCAGAAACAAACTTACCTTCCACAAAGACCCTGCAAAGGAATCCAGGAAAATGCCACCTCATATCTCTGCTCTGCATTTGCTGCCAGTCTGGGTGAGATAAGTTGTATCTGCTTCAAGGTACTGCAATATAAGTGCTTCAAAAATGGCCTCATTTTTCAAAAGTTTTATTGTTAAGTTTGAAGACTAGACAAGGTCATACTGGTTTTACATCATCCTACATGATTTAAGTATATACAAAACCATTTGAATATTACACAGCTTGAAAGGTTGCAAAGGTCATTGTGTCCGAGATACTTCTGTACTTACTGACACATCAGAAGCCAGCACTGAATATTATAGATCATATTTGTTGTATAGCAAAGATACACTCATTTAGTCTTAGTCTTCAAAACCCACATGAATTTGTATGCAGCCATTCCTAAAGAAAAAGTCAACCTGGAGATGGGAGCCAGGGAGCATGATAAATGCTTCACACAGATAAAACTCAACCAGTGCTTGATTTCCCAGGCTAAAAACGTAGCACATTGCAGAGCCGCAGAATGGTGTCTACAAATACTTAGATGGTTCAGAGTGAAATTTAATTAGGTGAAGACTTTCACTCTTGTTCAATGTCATTGTCACAATTAATAATGAAGGATCATTTCAGAGTATTTTTCTTTCCCTCTCAAAGGGCCATATCCTGCATGTGCTTCTGTTTTTGGTATGCCAATCGCTTTCACTGGGAAAGTATGGCTGCGTTAGTTGTTTATCACTCGTCTCGTATGTTGATGGTTTTCATGCACACAGAGTGGAGAGTAAAATAAAGGGAAAAAACAGAATACCAGACAATATCTGGTATAAAGAATTATTTCAGTAGGAAATAACAGTAGGAGCACAATTTGGTATTATGACTGCTCAATATCGTTTAAAGAAAGCTTTTTGGCAGCTACGGAATGATTTCACTAGTAAAAGCCTCAGCACATTGGCTGAAAGTGTAAGGGCATTGTCTATACGATTCATTTATAAAGGATAAGAGCATGTTATCATGATGTACAGAGCTTTATTTTCAGGTTGTGAAGACTGCTGGCAGATGGAAATTGACATAGAGCAAAAGGATGAAATTACTCAAATTAATGCAAAATAAAAATGACTATTGTGGGTGTCGTAACAACACTACTTTTATATGCAGATGAGTGGCTAACCATCAAATTACTAATTGAAGAAAGATAAATTCGAAACCAAAACTGAAAAGGTGAGTAAATGAAAAAAAAATCACTTGGGAATGAATATTCCAAAACAGCATTAAAATATTTGGTGTACTAGGGACTCTAATTAGCAGAAATGTCTCCCATTTTTAGGGTACAAAGTCCATTAGCTAAATGCCTATTCTTCCAATTCTTAAATAAATACAAGGACAATTGCTATCCTACAACTGAAAAATGGTTTTGGACATTTTCAAATCCTGTGTGCCCCCTAAAAATATAAGTATTACTGCTTTTTTTTTTTTTCTCTTTTTTTTTTCTGAAGAGTCTGAAGTGCAAAACATAGACAGTGGGTTACTTTGGAATACACTTGTTCTCCATCATTCAGACTATTTTTTTTGCTCTTTAGAAATATCCCCATGATTGATTGACTTTCTCTTTAAAATCGCTCACTATGCTTGAAGACAACTTCATATATACATCATTAAGGAATGCTGTGAACACAGTTACAGACAAGACATTAACAGTCTAGTGGCTTTTGTTATGCAGCACAAAGTAAAAAATAAAGAACGAACTTAGCAGTGTTGCACAGGACCTCAACATTTCTTACACATACTTTCACCTTTATAAGACTCTTCTGTAGAAGTCTTTAAATGTCTAAGCCTTATAAAATAAATACTTGTATAAATACAGTTTAAGGATTAAGTCATTTTATAGAGGCAGGGTGTTCTGTTTCTTAAAACATGACAGTTTAAGTGACGCTATCTGAAAACCGCCACCTATATATCCCCAATTCTTGTATGCAAAATTCCTGGCTGCTAATCTAGAATCTTTCACAGTTAAATGGATTATATATTTTGTCTGTGGTGGAGAATGTGTGATTAAATGCAGGTTTTGAAATCCAAACCGTTTTGTTTCCAAAGCAAACTTTGCCCTTTGCAGACTGTGGGCCAGCTGAGTGTTTTTCTGGGAAGCAGGACCCAAGCTCATACCAGTGTTTTGGTTTCAGTAAGAACATAATGGTGACAGAAAGTAAGTCCAGTGACATTTGCTAAAACATGCAGCTGTATATATATATGTATACATATATTTTGCCATCAGTATGTTATGAAGTTAACAGGGTGATTCTGTGTGCCATTATTTCAGGTAATAATCACAATGTCCCCTCACTCCTTGTCCCAAGGTCTTTAAGATGCTAGTGTTACACTAGCATCATCATGAAGTACCTTGTGCCTGGGGAACTCAGAGTGCTTCACAAAGTTGGTATCGTTATCTCTATCAGTGGAGGTGAGGTGACTTGTCCAGGATTGCTGAGAAAACAGGCACAAGAGTCATGACTGCAATGCCCTTCCCCGTGCCTCTCTCTCATCCTTGCTGCTCAGCTACCTGATCTCACTGGCTGCTTTGCTCCTGCAGCCAAGCCCATCGACCTGTCTTGTCTCTAGATCCTACTGCAAGGTGTAGCAACAGCCACCATTCCCACCTTCCATCAATGCCCTATAGGCATCAGACCCCATGGGGTCTGTCCTGCTATCCAATGACAAACTGTACTGCTGGCACCCTTCATGTTCCATCACCGTTCAGTTTCTCCTGGGTCCTACGGTCCTAGACAGCTATCCCTTTGTTAAAACAGCATAGTATATACAAAGAGTTTCTGTAGATGAAGCGTGAAAAAGATCGGCCTCCTTGTGGCTCAGTGACATACGTCTGAAAAGACACATTTGGGAGTGGAGCGTACCAAGCACCCAGCTTTGGTGAACTCCTATGACACCCCTTGCCTCCATGCTTGGGAGGAAAGACATTACTGCTGCCACTAGAAAAGCCGAACAAGAGGGCTTCCCAGCAGCGGTCATTCCTCCCGTGCACCTCATGGCACCTCATTCCTTCACACCACATGTGCCTCCTCACAGAAATTCAGAAGGTTTCTTCAGGAAACAGTCAGGTGGCAGCTCCATTTAGGGCTGTTCACTCCTGGGCAAGTCACACAGTGAGTTCAGGGTTTATGCTGAGCTGTACCGGGTGCTTTTAACCTTTGCATATAACAAGGATGGGGATCCCAGTGTCTCACCCTAGCCTCCTTGGAAAAGCACTCCTCAAGAAGAATTAATACACTTTGGCAAATTCATTAACTTCATAACATACTGACAGCAGATTTTGTTCCACACACAAACAGGTCACCTCTCTCAAAGAAAATAACATCAATAGTGATACTGAACAGAAAGCATGTCGGTTATGTCTATAGCATGCAAAATTGAGAAGAAAAATGGGGTTAGCTAGGAAAACCCTTTAGGTGCATGGACTGCTGTTTAGATAAGAATAATGAAAGGTAGCTTGTAATATCACAGGTACTGTATTTTACAGTACCACAAAGTATTTTCCAAAATATATGTCATAAATACTGACAGTGTTTGATAGGCACAATTACTATAATGCAGTCATCCCCAAGTAAACTTATTGCTAAAAGCTGCAGTATCACTTTTTGCAAGTAAGATGACAGTATGATTTATGGAGAACTCATCAGCCCAATGTTTCTAAAACTGCAAATGAGCTTTGTCACGCTCTTTCTCTTCCCTTGTAAAAAGGATGCTGCTGTTTTCCCTAACACATTTCAACTAGTGTGAACAACTTAAAGGAGAGCTAGAAAGATAATTCCACAGCAAAAGGGACAACACTAACAGATTTCAAGGACAAAATCGGATTGGATCATTTAAAGGGCAGGCTTAGACCTCCTTGCCAAAGACAGTTAGCGGCCTACCATAAAATGAGCACTTGGTCATGAAAAACCCACTCAGCTTCCTACAGGCTTTGCACAGTTTCTTCTACGGAGGGACTGGGAGGTGAACTGAGAACCGCGATGCCCAGTGGAGCCCTGCCTCAGTCCTCCTCCGTGCAGCCCAGCAGCTCCGACCGCAGGGTGATCCGGCCGTACCACGACCATGGGATGATGCGGATGTGCCGGGCGTAGATCGGGGGGTCAATGACGTTCTTCCGGTGTGTGTCATTGTCAAAATTTCCTTGGAACACCTGGAAGGCAAGCAGCAAGAAGATTGGTGCCTGAGTGGCTGAGTGCGAGTGAAGAGATATCCAAGAGAGTTCTTTCTTCTCTCCCTGACACCTGTTGCATTCAAGCAGGAATGTTCCTCTACACACACAGTTTTGCACATCAAGGCACTCCTTGGGTTTTGTAGATGTCTGACAAATACTGGCCCAGTAATAGGCTGCAATGGCGTTTCTCCTTAATGAAGGTCTACACAGTGTTATTTCTCAGAGAGAAAGGAGCAACGTCTTATTAAAAAATCAGGTATCTGAATCAGAAAAATACCATCAAGAAATAACATCAAAGGGCTCAAAAGGAGATGACAAAATGAGTGAAGTGCCTGAAACTTCACATGGCAGGGCCAAAGGAGATGGAAAAACCCTGAAATCTGTAGAGCCAGAGAAAAGACACAAAATACGTGACCCAGAGGATGTGTGGGTACTGGACCTGCATGCTTTGCTAAGATCTGAGGATTCCACTGCATGCCAGGGACCTCAGGGCTGGGTACCATCCCCAGTGCAGATTCAGCCCTCGGTTCACATCACCATTAACATTAAAAAAATTAAATGCCCTTTTGCTTGACATTTGTATCACGTCAAGTTAATCCTCAGAGATCCTGTTACTCTTTTGGATGAAATAACATTAATAATTACAATTAAGAAAGATTTTCACTCTATCACTCATGAATGCAGTTTGGAGGCCACAGTGTAAGCTATGATAAAGTTAGAGACTATCAACTATACTATCTGCTGAAAAAAGTTACCATAAGAATTAATAGCATTGGTTAGCAGGAAAGTTTGTGACTGAATTAAAAAATCTTAACACAATGTAATGCATGTTAAGACATTTTTTCCCTTAGTATGTGTTAGCCAGTCAGTGAGTTCCCAAACTCCTGTCTGTGTTCGAACAATTCCAGATTTTCCCCCTAACAGCAATGATTCAAATTCAAAGGACACAGCATTACTTTTTTGGCAAAATGATCACATTACCCTCTTGAGATATTTTCAGTTTATATGGGAAATGTTCAGTGTCTTCAAATGTCTTTTCATTTACAAAAACAGTATTTGATGTCTTTTTGACTTGAAATGAGTGATTTTCATTTGCATCAAGCAGAAAAGTAGTATGAACTTCCAGAACAAGTGCTTATTTGACTGAATTAGTGCAGAATGACAAATTTCTTTGAAGTTCTTAGGAAAAATGTCAGAGGTTGAATTCAGAGGAGACTAAACTACTATTTTAGTCCTTAAGCTTCTCTCAAGTGCAATTGGTTTGGCATTTTCAAGAAAACATGTACGCTCCACAAGTGATGCTCCTTCACAAGTGATATATTTCCCTACTCTCCTGGCACCTCAGCATACAGAAATGGGAGCATTCAAGCACCTAGCAGTTAAGACAAACAGATAGAACTGAAGACAGACTGACCACAGAAACAAGGTGCTGTAAGTCTAAGGAAAAAAATATATTTTTGACAGGAAAAATTATTTGTCACCCAAGTACAGTCTTGATTACATAAATCAGCTGGAGCTTGGTTAAGATTTCATATGGAGTCTCATTTGTGGCAATACAACATACAATAAAAGGCAGTAAGCTCATTATTAAAATCACAGTCATGCCCCTTGATGTACAATCCACAGCAAAGAAAGCTTAAAAGTAGAAGATTTTTTCATTTAATTTCTTGCACACGCATGCAATTTATCTGTTGGTATTTTTTACCTAGTCAGATGATAAGCAATGTAGAACTGCAAATGAATCTTGCTGCAGAGATACTGAAAAATTCTTTTATTCTCTGATTTAATGTCTCTTTGGAAGACATATTTCAGAAATAACATTTTGACTAAGGCTAAGAACATAAAACATCTTTGTTTACCGGAAGAACCCATCTACAGCCCCACTATCGATACACACATACAGTTATGCAAAATAAGTTAAAATATCTGATGCAAATTAGGCAACAAATACAGATGAAAAAAGTTGGATTATGCCATTTACTTAGAGCAGGAAAAGTATATGCAAACTTATATAAATGTTTCAGGTGCTAGTGTATGCAAATCTAAAATTTATCTTCCCTCAAAATTCAAGGTACAGTCTCAAGAAATTGTAGTGCTGGAAACAGATTTATCAGAGAGTGAGAGGAGGTTTGCAAGCATCCACAAATGTGACCAGCATGAAATACAATGCTCTATGAGTAAATGTACTGTTTTTTTTTGCTGTGGGCCAGTGGCAAATTTATTATTGAAAAAGAATACTGTCATTCTTCATTTTATGTCAGCTTAAATTCACTGACTGAATCAAGAAACTTGACTCAAGTAAGGAATAAGGAGAACATAGGATAAAAACCATACATTCTACTTTTGGGAGACAAAAGCTATTTCCATAGCCTAAAATAATTTTTCTTGTTGCTTTGTGGCCAAACAGACAACATTAAGCAAATCAATTGAACGATTAAAAGCTCTGGAAGTCCCAGTAGCCTCATGCCACTCATTATTGCTCCTCACATTTGTTTCTGAGAAGTTCGTTTTTACAACTCCTCTGAAAACTGTTATCATCTATTAGCACTGAAGAGGCTGATGTTTCAGTTCTAATACATAGCTATATGCCATTTTTCAGATGAAAAAAATGCTCAATAACGATCACATCCAAGCTAATTACTAGGCAAGGAATACAAAACAAAGTGAAAGTTATTGACGTGAAAGTGCATAAAGCACGGGCACATCCACACTTTGAGCTCTGGGTGTGTGCAGATCTGGTCCCTCCTTACCTCAGACTGGTCAGCATAAGTGAAGCAGAGCAAAACAGTAAGACACAGAACAACGTCCCTTGGACAATTATCTCACAGACTAAGCCACTCCACTGAGAGGAGGCATGATTGCATCATAAACAGCATGGAGAAGATCAATCACTGACAATATTGCATTGTCCCCTTAGAGCAAAATGAAAAGAATGAGCCACCTAAGGGTCATGCTGCTTCACATCCCATTTAATTTAACTGTGGCACTCTTTCTCACAATCTTTAGTTATCACTAGAGATGAGATTAACTGCTAGGGGAAGGATCAGCCAAGAACTATTGAATATGCAGGTAGAAGTATGTCAGAAACTGGGAAGATGCAGCAGGGAAGAGTCATGGCCCTATGTTTTTTTTCCTCCAGATTTCTGCTGGAGGGTGCTCCCTCCTTGGTATGGACAGGGCTTCAGCCCCACACAACACAGCAGCTCCCACCTCACCAGGTGCCTGTGTATGTAAAAGTGGACGTAAGCTCCTATTTTTTGGCAATAAAACTGTTTCAGAATGTTAAAATTTGTACACTGGGCATACCTATTTATGTCAGGCTGCATACTTAAAAGGTGTAAGTTACTGAAGTATTTACTCAGAAGCTTCAGCACGTTTATGCATACACCCCCCCATAGCTCCTCTGAATCTTAGTATCTTACAGCTGCTATTAAAAGAGTAGAAAATGTATGATAGTGCAGTTTTATGTATGATAACTTGTTTTATGATCAGTTCATGCAAAAAAGAATAAAGCTATAGAAAATATGTACATTATGATATTCTTGATATTCTCTGCAAAAAATATTTCTGCAATATAAACAAGTCTTGTTTATAACTGTCAGACAAGCAATTTAGTTGTCTTGCCTGTAAATACTCACTGATATTTTTCACTAGAACTGTTTTATGTCATAAACAACATATCCAAATTATGACAATGTAAGTTGATTCATATTTTAAAAAAAGAATTGGTTTATGTTTTATGACAAGATAATTTAGAAGAATAGCTTGGCAAAATTGAACTTACTACAACCAATGGTTGCTGAACATGTGGAGCTAGAAGTCAGGTTTAGGGCATATCCAGAGGACGAATTAACAGGTGGTGGCAGTGGGTATGATTGTTTGTGGAGTTGTGGCAGTGCATGTGTGAGGAACATGAAAATTCAGGGAGCCTGATTCTCCACAGAGAGTATCTCTGGATCTCATGTCTTAAAGAAACTGAAATTACATGGAAGCATACCCATAGCATTTTTGGTTCCTGCTATTTAGGATAACAGCAAAGAGCTGAGTCTTTAACACCCAAGTCTCAGATGGTGAAGTCACTACACTGTCTGTTGAACCTTAACCACACTTTTTTATACTGAGCAGTGTTACTTTAAACATGTTCTTGGAGCAGTTAATTCTGCTCATATTAGAGGCAGATTATTTCTGAAAAGTAGCTAGATCTGACTTCCATTTGGAGTTTGCTTCAGTGTGTTATATCTCAGTGGTATGCCAAATAACAGGGCACTATTCATTTCAGGGATAAAAGAAAACTGAATGAAAAATAATTTTTGATGGTCATATTCCCTTCTTTCAGAAACATTTTATTTCATTATTGCCATTCATTGAAAAAGACTTGCTCAAGCATGAGTGAAATTTTCTGATCTGAACAGCCCATATACTTTCTTTGAAAATTTCTTTTCTTGATGGAATAACTCTTTTCACCATGAAGAATTGCAAGTAAATGACTTTAGGTCAAAGGTGGTGAAAGATGTTCAGATTTCTTACCAGAAAAAGAGCTGCTGTTTATAGGCATTTCATTGCACTTTAGAACAACTCAATCCCATGGAAGATGATTTCCACTTTAAAAGACTAGGAAGGCTTTTTTTTTTTTTTTTTTTTAATATAAATGAATACATATTCAAACAGACATGTGTTCATGCACCTGATCCTATGTAGTGATGTAGAGGGAAAAAAAGACATTCTTCCTTTTCAGTTGGCTTGCAGAAAGTCTGTTTGGGCGAGTGTAGGTCTTCCACTCCAGATCTTAGCCATCTTTCTCTCCTTATTCACCAACCACTCCACCCGGGAGTGGCTGATGAGTCAGGAAACAGCAATCTATTAATAAAATCATGTATAGCATGATCTTCATTATTTCCTCAAGTTCACAGTAGATCCGAGGCATGTAAAACTTCTAAATTTGCCAAGCAGTATACACTAACACATTCTTGCTATTCTTTCTACTTGGTGTATTTTCAGATGCCAATGAAATGGGAATTTACTCCCCTGAACATAATTTGTAAGTGGTTTACAACAGAAAGTTCAAAGCTAAGCAAGAACAGAAATATTTTGAAGACCAACCTTCCTCTAGACATGTTTACAGAAAATCAAGTTATTCCAGCTGAAGGCAATAGGAACCACCTGTAATTTAAACCAGTGGAAACCTAGGCTGAGGGCTTGAAAAAGTTAGGCAAATACTCAGCGAGATCCTGGGAGGCAAGACACAGCGTTGAAACTTTGCCCTGATGTTGCGCGGGGTCAATATATTGATGTATGTTGTTTATGCTCAACAGGGCTGTTTCAGTTTGTGCAAGCCTTATCATCAGTCAAGTCCCTTCAGGCAAAACAGCAGGAAAGAACAACACATCATTGACACCACATAGGAAAATGAGGCACAGATTCTATGTTGCAAACAAAATTTCTACTCTCCTTTTACATGGTAACACACAAAGATCAATAAAACCTAATTGCCTAGTGAAAAATTTTGAGTGAAATGAAGATTTTTTATAGTGAAATTAAAAAAATTAAATGTGTATAAAATTAAAAATATTTTAAACAGGAGCACTAAATAATAAACGTCATGGAATCTTAGAATCATAGAAAGGCTTGGCTTGGAAGGGACCTTAAAGATTATCTAATTCCAACCCTTTTGCCGTGGGCATGGTTGCCACCCACAAGACCAGTCTGCTTAGGGCCACATCCAGCCTGGCTTTCAACACTTTCAGGGATTGGGCATCCACAGCTTTTCTAGGCAACCTGCTCCAGTGCCTCACCACTGCCTGTGTAAAAATTTTATCCTAACATCTAATCTCAATCTACCCTCTTTCAGCTTAAAATAATTTCCCCTTGTCCTATCACTATCTGCCCATGTAAAAAGGTGGTCCCCCACCTGTTTATAAGCTTCCTTTAAATACTGGAAGGCTGCAAAGGCAGTGCTCCAGCTGAGGTCTCACCAGCCCAGAGCAGAGGGGGAGGATCACCTCCCTGAGCTGCTGGCCACACTTCTTTTGGTGCAGCCCAGGATACAGTTGGCTTTCTGGGCTGCAAGGGCACATTGCTGGCTCATGTCCAGCCTGCCATCCGCCTGTATCCCCAAGTCCATAGCAGAGCTGTGGTCTCAATCCTTTTATTCCCCAGCTGGTATTGATATTGGGGGTTGCCGTGACCCAGGTGCAAGACCTTGCACGTGGCTTTGTTGAACCTCATGAGGTTCTTCTGGGCCGATTGCTTGAGCCTGTCCAGGCCTCTCTGTATGGCATCCCATCCCTCAGGTGTGTTGACCACACCACACAGCTTGGTGTCTTTCACAAACTTGTTGAGGGTGCACTCGATCCCACTGTTGATATCACTGATGAAGATATCAAAGAGCATCAGTACAGACCCCTGAGGGATAGCACTCATCACTATTCCATCCAGAGTCAACATGCTCAGTCCCTCGAAGACGTGTCCAAGATCACAGTACCCAAAACCCTGAGCGCTACATCATCCAAGTAGTCATTCATTTAACTGATCCATTCTCCTCCTTCTTCCTGGGTCCCAGTTACCAACTGGGAGGATTGAGGACAACACTACCTGAACTCCTGATCCCTTCAACATCCTCCCGAGGGACATAAAGTCTCTTTTAATATTACATAATTTTCTTGTTGCAGCAGTCATTTAAAGAAAAATGTTAAAATTGCTGTTTAACAATGCCAAAGATGTGGGTTATACGTATGAACTGGATCTATCAGTGCAAATCAGATATTCTTATAATTAAACATCAAAAAGAAAGAAACATTAGCAATATCTAGCAGGAAGACTTTTAACCTGACAATCTAACTTTTCACTTAAAAGTACACTTCTGTTTTCTGTTGCTATGGCAATTAAGTAGACATACAAAGCATATAGCTTATAACTAGTTCTTCAATTTGTTCACAAATCCAGTGGCCATTTGCACACTGGACATTGACTACCTTCAGTTAATTCCATGTCTGACAGCTAACAATGACTGACAATATGCAGCTTGCTAGACTCTTTTGCGTCGCTTTCACATATTCTCTCATTCTAAAAGTCAGCCTGTAAAATGCCATTTGACATCACAGTTTGCCTTCAGTTATCCATAGTATGCCATGCAACTTATAAAACACATGTGGAATGTGATTAAAAAAAAAAGGTCAAAATCGGTTTAGATGTCCTTAGTGTTCAAGGCATAGTGAGCTACTGACCTCTAGTTGAGAAAAACAAGATAGCTATTGGCTCTGGTCCTTTTTCTAAAATATTATTTCTTCCTACTTGCCAACCAACAATGTAAATTTTTCTTTGTGTCTCGAAGAGAACAGGAAAAGCATTCATATTTTCCACAGATCTCAGTCAAACTACTTAAAATTAATGAGAAAAATATCATTATTTGAAGATTTTTTTTGCTTTTTTCCCCCCAGTACCTCTTACTCTGCTTTCATAGAAATTTAGCATAGAGGTGAACTCAAACGAATGGCAATTGAAAAGCAGAAGCCAATCAGGAGTTGCAGGAGCCTGTTATTTGAACATTCTCTCCATTAGAAAGTGTGCAAAGAAAATGGAATACCACGTTTCCTTCTGTTTGAAACAACTAATTTGTTTGTTGCAGATTTATCAAAGATACAGGATGCAGAAGTGCACTTGTGAATACAAGATACTAGTACTTTTTTTTAATCTGTAAGATAATTTCACAAATGATGGGAAAAAGAGGCAGAAGTGAATAGTTTCAGGAATTCACTAAGGTTGGCTGATGCTCATCCTGTAAACTGCTGAACAGTGAGACGTTCAGCTGCCGATAGGATTAATCTCTCAGTTCCTATCTCAATGTGCTTTGAAGTTGCAATATTCATCCAGAGATACTTACTACAGCCAGAAATAAATCCATAATTTCTGCACCTGAGAACTTTTGTCATCGTAAAAAGACACATTTGTTAGGACTTAAAAACTAGTTGTTTTTCTTTTATCTTCTAGAGTATTTGGAACTATCTCTTAAATTATTGGATGATTGGACAAGGATCACAAAGATGAGTAAATTACATGTGGAGGTAATCAGAAATCTATATATTCCATCCTTCTCATAAAAAAAAATCATTATGCACAGTTAATAAATAGAATGAATAAGGGTAAATTATGAATAATTTATGCATGCTGCTGTTGATAGTTGCTAGCAAATACCCTTTATCTCTATTCTCTATTTTCCAGGGACAGAAGAAACATTTAAAAGAGAATTTCACTTTGCTGTGAGAACATGTTCTTCTAAAATGTTCTTTCATTTTGAGCAAACTTCAGAAACTTGCAAAGGAAATGGGTGTGGACCTTGTGCAAAGACAGGACAAATCAATCAGACAGGATTGATCAGAATCAGACAATCAGACAGGACAAATGGTGCTATTTCTTTTCTGCTCCCTGTGATTGATGCATACCATTGTTTTTTCTTTGCTTGTTTTCATTTTTCATTTGCATATTCGTGCAACTCCACTGCAAATTATGGACAAAGGAGTGGGCCAGAGAGCAGTCAGTCTTTCTGTTGTTGTGCACAAACAGTGGGCAAACTCTGTGAGAGCATACTGCAGTGAGGTACCTCAGGCTTGAGTGATGGTGAAGGGCTGCATGTAAAACTGAAAGGTTTTACTGGGTGGTGCTCCATGCCTTGGGACAAATATAATTTAAATGTTCTCAGTAATGAAATGGATGACAGAAATGTATTAGCTTGTTAAAAGTGCAGATGTGGCAAAGTTTTTCCCATCTTGGAAAGTGGGATCAAAATTTAGAATGGTTTTGACAAACAAGAGTAATACAGATAGCGTCCCTGGTGTAATTTTATGTTAGTATGTACCAAGCCAAACTTTAGGAAGTCATAACCGATGTCAAAGGTACGATATTGGGAGTGTCAGAGTAGGCAGTAGTTCTGCCTTAAAGACCACAAATTAACATGGATTGTGTATAGATCTGAGGGAACAATGACACACTGTTCCAAGAAAAAGAAAAACATACATAACACGGCTATCTCCTGTTATGACATAATACTTCTGCTCAATATTAGTGAGGTCTCAGCTGAAACACTACAAGTTTGGGAAACAAACTTCACGAAGAGGTAGTCCAAGGAGGATCCGAAAGAATGATCTGAAGTTAAGAAAACATACTATATGAGGAAAGACTGAAAGAATAAAGACTATTTTTTCCGCAATAAGCAAAGAAGAAATGTTAACATACTTCAACCAAAATAAACTCTCTGAAAAAAAGGAAGATAAAATATGTTTCTTGCATCCTCTGAGGACAGAGCAGTATTATTGCAGTAAGAGAAAAAAGCAACCTTTCCACCTTTATGGATATTTTAGCCCTGGGCTAGACTGCTTATATTGTAGAATTTTCGTCACTGGCAATTTCTGTGAACACATTAAATAAAACTCTGTTGGAGAATGGTTTATGATATGAGCAATGTGTCTTTGGTCAGGTGAAGGACAGGTAAATTAATTAAATTATTGCCTTGACTTCTTAAGCTACCAGTTTTTAACCACAATTCAAACAATTAAGAACTATTTGCATCTATTCCTGGGATGGCAATAGGGGCCTTTGGGTTTGCTGAATTTCTTTCTGTTCAGAAGACCTCAGAGAGAATGGCTGACAGAGCAGGCCCTCTGTAGGTCAAGAGGTATACATCTGTGTGATCACTCCTGATGTTTTCCAGTCCTACCTCTCATGAAATTATGCCAAGGACACTGACTGACAGCTAGCATTTTTGGAATGTCAGACTTCAGATAACTTCTGTCATTAGGAAGAAATTTAAAATAGTAAAAATGCTTTTGTTTAATGTTTGTAGATCAAAAGACTGAAGTCTAGACTCTTACCTAGTGATCTTGTTTATTTTGTACAAATTTAAGTTCAGAAGATATAATTTCTAATTTTGAGCTAAGTGTATTTGATCACATTCTGCTCTTAATTGCTCTTGATTTGCTAAAGAATCACAGTAAGATGTATCTGTTTTATTCTTTGGGATGTTAATTAATAAGGGATGGGATACGTTTTAATAAGACAATGATTAACAGTTTTCCGTTGTTCCTAGAGGACTATGCATATAGCAATTAACAATCCACCTGATGATGAAAGCAAAAAGAATTTGATTGCTTTGGCAAATGTTATAAACAAGTGTATACTGGAACACTGCTGTTAAGTGAGATTGCATTTTCTTTTAGATTCACTTGTGACTGTTACTGTGTTTCTCATGGGAGACTGGAATGTGTGTTCTCCTTTTCAGTAAAATAAAATGCAACACTTTGCTAACAGAAGTTTGGCTTGGAGAAGACATTTCTTTCACAGTAGATCTTTCACTTCCACTTTTAAATGCCAGGGATTTAAAATGGGATGCGTACAAAGTGCTGAAGTGCCTATCTGTCATTTACGTTGAATACATTTACAGTATATCTACAAAAGGTGAGTTGTTTCTTTCCAATTTTTATCTGACAACCAATTATACTAGACACATCCATAATCATAGGTGTCAGGACCCTCTCAGTTGGATAGCTAAAATAACTGTTTTCCCACTTTAAAAACCTTTAGAATTTGATGGGGAAAAATCTCTGCAAGATTGAACAACAGTGAAATGCCACTTGGCTCTTAATACTTTGAGTTGACAGCATCATCTCTTGATAGTAATTTTCTTACAAATATAATATTTCTATGCACAGAGATGCAGTTTTTCATATTTTTAATCCAGTAATGTAGTGTATCTTCCACTATTAAATGAGCGTACATTTGATCAATAACTTAACATGGGTGAAATTTAAGAGATGCTGCTGTCTAACTCCTCAATAGGATGAGATGTTAGGATAAGATGGTGCCTGTACTCATGCAACATATCAGTGCTTACCAAAAGCCTTCTCATTACCTTAAAGCACGAATTGGATTAACCTATATGAAAGTTTTTTTTTTTTAATGAAGAATTTTCTTTTTTTCTAAGAAAAGTAAGTACAAGTGGGAACATTTACTACTCTGAATACAGATGCTAAAACCACCAGATTTGGGACATACATATCAGACAACACAGCCATCTGGTGTTATTATTATTGTACATTTTGTTTCAATCAGACATAATTCCACAAAAATATTTAATAAATAATTCACATTTTGCCAGCTTTCTTAATGTTTCCCTTAAGCAAAGCCTATGCATTCAGGTCTTTGCAATATAAAAATGTTACACAGTTTAAAGAAAATGTATAACGAATAGTATCCTAAGTAACAAGAGATAAGTTAACTGCTTCTAGGTAAATCAATCAGTAAACTTACACTTTCTTTACACCTCCCATTAAACATTTGCAAAGGAAGTTGTGAAACTTTTAATGTTTTGTACTCTTTTAATAGTGTAATAAAAATAATCTTTCCATTGGGTATTTGAAACCCTAGAGTGAATAACTTCTATTATAAAAAAAAAAAAAGGAGAAAAAATGGCTAAGTAATGACGTATGTTAAAGATGTGCTTTACAGAAAACTACAGAAAATAGTGCACACTTACCAAAATATGCACTGAGACACCGTTTTCAAATATACAAATAAACTGCTATTTATGTACCTTCTCTTCTTGAGTTAAAGGAAGAAATAATTCCAATAAAGGAAGAACTGTAAAGTTTTATGTCCCATATTTAACAGCATTAAATCAGGTGCACTGCACTGATAGGTATGATATTACTGCACTGTGAATGTCACTGTTTTATATGACTCTTTTTTATTCACCTTCACTTTTACCTGTGGGACCCTATGCAAAGGAACCCCATAAAGCAGACAGAATGCAATAATCAACATGCTCCTCACACTGAAATTATTACAGGTATAGTTTTTTCTAAATGCAACAGAAATACCAGTTTTCTCTTTGCTTTACCTTATCCTTCTTTTGTTTTTCATCCTGGTATATGATCCAGTGTTCCCCATCATTACTGTAAGCAAGCTTGTAGGACCCAACAAACTGGACGTGACCAAAATCTTTAGCTCCTTGAGTAATTATGCCAGTGACTTTTGTAGGAACAAGCAGGTCAACCTAAACAAAACACAACAAAGGAGAACAAATGTAATTAGAACAGTTTCTGTTTGCAGTCTGACTTCAAACCATACAAAATCAAAACGGTGTATGATTCTTTTGGCTGAGACGTTGGCACAGTTTACAACTTTCCTTCTCCAAGCTCCAGGTAAATATAACATAAAAGGTCAATTCACTTTTCTTTTTCATTCGTTACTCATTTTTTTTACACCTGTATGGCATAACATGGCCAATCTCACACCATTTTTCATTGTGCTAGGTGCTGCACATCTTCCCAGCAAAAGGGCAGTCCCCATTGCAAACTACTTGCAGTCAAAATTGTTCCCATATGCTTCTAATAATCTGAATACGGCATGTCAGAGGTTGATGCCCCAAATCCTTTCTATTTTTTCTACAGCAACAGAGATTGTGCTTTATTAAGTCTTCTAAAACATTTGCTATTGCACTTTCTCTACTGAACTTTTCCACTCACTCTAAAACCTTTATGTCTTTTTCCACCTCTAAAATTCTAGCTTTTTCATTCACTAAGTATTTGGAGCTGTTCATTTTATAATCTTAGCTAAAGATTTTTAAAAATGCAAGGCAGGACTGTTAATGCTTAGTAAAATCTTTCAAGTGTCTTTCACGTGGGTCAGCACATTAATGATCAGTTTTTTAGAACCAGAACACAACACTGAATATAACAGATCTGGGCCAGACGCCTTGATTTAAAGTGATCAAGGAACACAATATGATAACAGAAGTAAATTGACCTAATAACTTATTTTTAGAGGAAGAATGAAGGAGCTGCATTCTCAATCTGAACTGACATCTTCTGGAAATGTGAAGGTAAAACTTTTCGCACGTGATTCTGTGTCCTCCAGTAATGCATTAAACCATTAAAAAAAAGAGAAAAAAGGTAGATTTATTTCAGACAATAAATAGCGATGAAGCAGTCCGCATTTTTGATATTGTCTGTTAAATCAGGCAAGAGAGACTAATAGAAAAAATATCACAGTAAAATGAGAGAAGTGCTGAACTCCATGAGGAGATGAGAGATATGCTTTTGCAAAAAAAAATTTAAAAAAGAAGGTGGAGGAATAAGGAATCTATGACTGATCAAATGCTGAAGGCCCAGTCCTGCAGTTTTGGGAAGCTGCAGTCCTCCAGATTTTGAATGGAAATGTGGGGCAAGGGAGTAGAACAGCTGTGAAAGCCTAAGAAATTAATAATGAGAAAAGGAGAAAAAAATAAATGAATCACAGAATCACAGAATCACAGAATTGCAGGGGTTGGAAGGGACCTCAAGAGATCATCGAGTCCAACCCCCCTGCCAGAGCAGGTTCCCTACAGCAGGTTGCACAGGTAGGCGTCCAGGCGGATCTTGAATATCTCCAGGGAAGGAGACTCCACAACCTCCCTGGGCAGCCTGTTCCAGGGCTCCGTCACCCGCACTGTGAAGAAGTTCTTCCGCATGTTGGTGCGGAACTTCCTGTGCTCCAGCTTAAGGCCATTGCCCCTTGTCCTGTCCCCACTGACCACCGAAAAGAGGTTCCCCACCTCCATTTGCCTCCCGCAACTAAGATACTTACAAACATGGATCAGGTCCCCTCTCAGCCTTCTCTTCTCCAGGCTGAACAGACCCAGCTTACTGAGCCTCTCCTCATAGGGGAGATGCTCCAGGCCCTTTATCATCTTTGTGGCCCTCCGCTGGACTCTTTCCAGGAGGTCCCTGTCTTTCTTATACAGGGGAGCCCAGAACTGGATACAGTACTCCAGCTGAGGCCTGACCAGGGCAGAGTAGAGGGGAAGGATCACCTCCCTCGACCTGCTGGCAATACTCTTTTTAATGCACCCTAGGACACCATTGGCCTTCTTAGCCACCAGGGCACACTGCCGGCTCATGGCCAACCTGTCATCTACCAGGACCCCCAGGTCCCTCTCTGTAGAGCTCCTCTCCAGCAGGTCGTCCCCCAGCCTGTACTGGTACATGCGGTTATTAAGCGTCAGAAGTCATCAAGCTCAAGACAGTGCTTTTACAGGATGAACACTACAGTTTGGACCCTATAGAGATGAAAATGAAGAAAAACGTATGAATACATTTTTAAGAAATGAAGAGGAAAAATGCCTATTCAAAGTAATCATACAAGGAATACCTGATATATCTGTTCCAAAACATGAAGACAAATAGCAAACAATGAGTAACAAATCCTTTCCAGAAGAGTAATAAAATAAAAGCTGTAGTACTGATACACCACAGCAGGAAGTGGAAAACAGCATTGTCCACAGATGGTCTGAGAGTTTTAGCTCTACCAGAACAAAAGGATTTATTATCATCTGCCAGCAGCAACGTAGCTCAGAGGAGCACCCCTGAACCTGAGGGAAGTACTGCTGGGAGAAGAAACCCTTTTGGCTTTCTCTCTGTTCAATGGCATGAGAGAGGGACGGAACCAAGAGCAGACACAGCTCTCATGGACTGCTTGAAGCAACTTATTTCTAGTGTAAGAAGTGCAGGAGGCTGGCTTCTATAGCTTAAGTGGGCAACTGGGAACTGGACATTGCTAATTAGCTGAATCCTTTATGAATTAATAAAACACTAGCTCTCCAGAAGTTAATTCCATATATTTTTTGGAGCCTAAATGAGTGGTCTGTTTTACAGAAAGGCTGATCTGGAGAGAATCACTAATTGGTCCACATGTTTTCGGAAATATCTGAACTAAACATTTCAGAGTCAAACTCAGACTCTGTTTATAAATAATTATGACATTAACATTTTCCAGAAGTAACCTCTTCTAATCAGAGAACGTTTCTTATAATGAAAGTTTACCTTTCTCCTAACTTGAAAAAATGCTTCCATAAAAATAGTTGTTTATTTTTAAAATGTCAAAAGTAATCTAAAAGGATTTCACAAATATTTAACATGGCCATGACATTCAGAGCATTTCTCATTGAAATTCAGAACAGCGAGAAATAGTCCTATTAAGATTCAGGGGATTTCAAAGCTAAAATCACAATATATCTTTATTATCACCCAGATCCAGGGTTAATAAAAATGTCCTAGTAACAATTGTTTTGTGCTTAAAGAACATATCCAGTGGCCTTGTACTCTTGCTCAGAAAAATTATGTGGGAAGCTGGAAGGTAATTTGGCACCAGTTCAGTCTTTTTTCTGAAAGACTTACATAGCATCATGTAGGATATGTTTCTCTGCGTGTGTGTTTGTGCATACTTATTATATGAAAAAAGATGAAAAAGAAATGCAAGGCCTAATAGACAGGGTCTGTTCTAGATCTTGACAATACAGACAATATGAATTGCTGGAGGTGGAGAAAAAGGAGAAAAGAATGTACCAGCATCTTTTTCTCTTACTTTAGTATTGTATTTACTTATTTCTTCATAAGCTGATAAGAAGCTTTCAAGCAATAAAGACTGTTTTTAACCTACCATTAAAAAAATTGTTTTTATTGTGTTCCTTTATTACCTTCTGCAAAAAGTTAAAAAACTCTTGCTTTTCATTCTTCCTATCGAAAGTGCTTAGGAGAAAAAAGGTAAGAAGAATTTACTCAAAATTCTAGGCAAAACATCTGCATTAAAATAACAGAAAGTCATAACTTCCCGTCAGGATGCAGAACACATTTATTCAGATAGTGCAGATTGCAAGTAACAGCCAATCAAACAAACTGCCAGGGAGAGAAGCTGAATTAACACACAACCACTATGTGCTCTTCAAAGCTGAATGTGATTAAACAGATTAGAATGTGACTTTGGCTTTTTTAGTGCTGTAGAATTTAGAGTGAGGTAGAGGCAATTAGTCTGCGACTGATAGGATCATTAGCTGGTTACATGAAGAGCCATGGTTTACAGTTTAATGTACATTTCTACAAGCAGCTGATCAAAAAGCAGTTTAACATCTTGTGTCTGGAAGAATTCTCTTGGGCTGTAGCAGTTTCCTTTGTATTTATCTGTTTCCCACCTTGCTTTAGACACTGAAGATGATTCAATGTGATTTGGAAAATTTAAGAAAAGCACAAAGATAAATCCACCTGAATATGAAGAATTTTTAATGAGCCACCGCATGGACACACAGTATGAACTGTGTGGCACAGTGACTAGGTACTTACACAGTAAGTAGGTCTGCTTGGCCAGGAAAAAACAGTCACATAAGTGATCTGTCCCTGCTAAAAGGGTCCAGAACTAAGAAAAACCCTTGACTTTCCTCACCTGTCTGTGCAGATGCATGCAATTTTCAGACAACTATCTTTGCAAATGAACTAAAGAACAGCAACTACAGATGCTTTATAGATGCTACTATAGATACCTTTGACCTGCAGAAACCTTGAACTGCTACAGCTTTCTGAACAACCCCTCCTTTCTCCCCAAACACCTCTTCCCTCTTCTGCACACTTGGAAGAAACAAACTAATTCCAAGTACTTGCTGGGAGAGCACAGCCATGATAAACCACATGTGGATAGGACTCAGGAGAGGAAGTGGATAGCTCTCATGAAATATGCGGAAGCTGAGCAAGCACACAGCTCAGGGAGTCTCTCCTGGAATAGAAACACACACCGCAACTCTTGTTTACAAAAAGACAAGCCTAAAGAAGACACAAAATGCACAAGTTTCCAGTGCTTCAGACATTAACAGGAGATGGATCTATGTGGCAGTACATAGCAACCTGCTCTAGATGGCCCTATCTGAGCAGGTTTGGATAAGGTAACCTCCAACATCAACTGTTCTGTGATGCTGGTACCCAGCAAACCCATCCAGATGGACCAAAGCTCTGGAGACTGGGAAACCAACAGGCAGCACAGATAGGCTGTGGTTACACTGCCAAGTAGCAGAGCGCCATGGGTGAAGATCTGCAAAGAAAAGCAATTGATGTTGAGATCAAGATGCCTACACAGTGTGTGCTACAGGGGTTTTACTTCCAGCTGGTCTAGATCAACTTTTGAAGCATGTCTTTTGGCTTAATTTCATTTGAAAAGAATCCATTTTATGCTCTGTGAAGACACCCTATCATGTGAACCAAAGCGTGAAAAGTGGAGACAGTTTTAAAACAAAACAAAAACCACACTCCTTATCTACACTGCAATATCAGTGGAGAAGAAAGAACCCACAGAATCTAGGGAGCACAGGGTCCTATTAAGCAATGTAGACAATAGTGAGTTGGCTCAGATGACCCTCAGCTGTGCATCCTGTCATCTCCGTACATACAATCTCAGCTTCGATTCAGTGATGCAGAGTACAGAGCTGGAACGGAAGACTTACAGAGTGCTTAGAGTTAAGGTACTGGTTAGTCAGTAAATCAAGTTTTTTAATAATTATTTTAAAAGTTCATCTTAGTCTGCTTCTTATAAAGACAGTACGTTTCTGCTTTCAGTTTAGCTAGCCCTGTGCCGACTTCTTTTGGTAATTTTTAGGTGTCATTTTTTCTCCAGGTTTTCTTTTATTTATGTCTGTGGGCTGCTTTCTTATCAGCTGTTGCCAGATAACAGATGAAATTCGGGGTATTCCTACTTATCAAAGTGAAGAGTCTCTTGGAGGAGAAGTATCAAAAGTATAAAAAAAAAAAAAAAAGAAAAATCTGGGTCCAGTATATGTGAGAAATGTAAGAGAAACAATGGGAAGGTGGTGGCAGTACCTACTCTTAAAAGACTTCGGCATGGCATCCACTTCGCTAGGATGCTGATCAGTCTACCACCTACGCGTGCCCTGTGAAAAGGTCTCAGATACTTTGGGCTGCTTAAGGTAATGTTAGGCATTAACGGTTAGCACCTGAATCTTACGAAGACAGTTTAATGCCTTCAAGCAGGTTTCTCACTCTCCATTTAAGACCTCGATTCCCATATTTTTAAAGGGCAATCTGATGCACATAGATAGTTGTTATGCGCACCTAAGCCTGAAAAAAAGAGCGATAAGCTTGCAGTGACTCCTGTCAGAATTGCAGCTCTCCTTTTCTTATTGCATCAGACTTGGGCACTCAGTATTCTCCTCCATGCCTGATCACTGGAGATAAAAGGAAAATTGATGATGGGACAGAACCAGCTGCAGATGTGCAACATCTATATTCTATTATCAACATTTCTTGCCTGTAAACTGTGAAGCTTGGCATTTCAGGCTATTTTCCAAAGGTTCAAATTTAAAATAACAACCCCAAACTACAATCCATCATGCCTAATTGCCTCTAAACACTCTGAAGGAAAAAAAAACAAATAAGCAACTACATATAATTGGTTTATTACCAGGATTACCATCACAGATTTGTAACTAGCCATGTTGTCGGTATAAGCCTTTAAACATAAACTATTAGGTTTTTACTTATTTAATTTGAAAAAATTACAGTAAGAAAATCAGTTTTGAGATAAAAGGAAGTACTCCAGAAGAAGAAATAATAATTTGATAGGAAGGAGCATTTAAGATCATTTTGTTCAATATGCACCTTAAAAGGATTTTTATGCTTTCAAAATAAAATAAAATGTATCCTCATTTAACTGAGGCCATATTACTTAGCATATGTTTAAAATTAAACTTCTTCATGTACCTAGGCAGAGATAAGTTGTTTTCAGATTAAAGAATGCCATTATATAATATTAAAGAATGCCATTCATTTACTTCCTAAAAATGTGGAGTTTGTTTTACTTGTTTCTTTCTCAATTTAAGCTTACACTTCAACACTATTTCAACATCGTACCACTATATTTTTAACAGCTGTAGTCCTGTAGGCTAGGATAATACATGCAACTATTATTTTCTCCTTTACTTTTATTTGAATCTTCTTAAAGAGCACATTTTCTCTGAATTGCTTTATGACTGCAGCAACTGCACATAAGAAACAATATTAGAATACCATGTACTTTCAGCTCTCTTCAGTACAATTTAAAAGCTAGCAACTGCAGTACGAGGCTTGTCACTTGAAGTTTTCATGGACTGTCAGAAAAAACATTTCAGGCCATTATTCTGAAATTTGGATATGTGAAACACATACACACACAAACACAGGTAACTTCATTTCCATCAGCAACTCCTTAAGTAGCAGTTATTTTTTAAAGAGTACAGATTGTGTGAATCCTTCATTAATGTATTTATGTACTTAGTAATCACTGTTATATATGTATTATGGTGAAAAGGGAAAAAACATCTGAATTACTACATATTTTTTCAGCATTTTAAGTAAACATTCAGATAAATAATCTTTATACGAACCATTACATAGCTCATTTAAGAGCAGCATCTATTTCTTCCAGGGAAACAATTTATAACCACACTTTACTAAACCATGACTAATCTCATTTTATTGATATTGCAAACCCCAAATGTAAAAATATAAAACAAAATTTTAGCCTTAGGATCTGGATTTTGAGAAGCACCTATGGGAACTTAATGCAGTTGAGGTTCTGAGGTCATATAGGCACACTGGTAAATCCTGCCTGCAGCACACACAAGATAATACTGTTTTCATACTGATCCCATAAACTGGAATTACTTCTGTGGGTGTTGTAAGTCCCACAACTTATCAGGGAGTCCTAATGGGAAATGGCAATACCCAGCCTATCCAGGCCTGAACATATTCTGATATAAAACAGAATTTAACTTTTCTAAGTTACAACATTAATGATGATTAAATATTGTATTTCAATACAACAATACAGTACAAAAGTAATTTGATTTAAAATGTGATTAGAGGTTTTTTAGTAGAGATCACATTAGTTATTGTGTTGGTCATCAATGGTCAAGAAACCATTCATAAAGCAGCAGTGGCCTTTCTATCTGCTGTGGAATACTGAAAGTTTACCAGTCCTTGTGACGATGCTAAGAGATCTAAAAACAGTACATTAAATTAATGGTGATTAAGCAGGCAAAGACATCTGGTGGAGTTAGAAGAAGCTTTTGAGCTGCGTTACACGACACTTGAAGAGTTGATTAAAAAAACCTGTAATACCATTCTGTGTTAGATCAATCAGTTGGGGTTCTTGTGGGAAAGACAAGGACAAAACAGTACTTAAGACATTTAAAAGAGAAAAGAGAAAAAAAAAAGTGGGAATATGACGATCAGTAGTTCATGATGAACTACTGAACACTACTGCAAGCCCTGACTGTGCAGTACAACTCACTGATCCCAGCACCTAGTTACAGCTAGAAGTAGATATGGAAACAGAAAGTTTCATTTGCACTTATTCTTCATATAATGGTACAAGACTTCAAAGGCAAAAAAGCACATAAAACTGGATGATAATAAGAAGTGCCTTTCAGGAGTACTTTTACGCAAGATATAGTAGAGCAGTAACTGCATTGTGTTAATGAGAATGATGCTGATAACTTCTGATTATGACTGAAGGTGAAAATAAAAACACAGTAAATAACAACGACCAAAGTAAAAACAAAGTAAGAAAAATGTCAACCACTGCTGTTTCTGTTCATCTTCCCTGCTGTGTATGAAGAAGGAATGGATCACCCTGAGATGCCAGACAGATGTGTTCTACTCTCCTTGGATTGCCAGAGGAGCAAGGAAATTCTGCTACCCATCCTTATTTTACTAAAAGATATCTAAAATTGATGAGTAAATTTATCTGTAAGATTTCCTGCATGCCTGTCCTGTGGGCTGTCTCTTTTGTGGGTTCCCTAGTTTTCTACTAAAGACCATTGCAGGGCATCTTGGATGCTGGAGTTGGTGAAACAGCAGCAAATCACTGGCAGATGTAGGAAGGAGAAAACTTGAGGAAATGTGATCTATTTAACTGAAAGCCTCAGAATGACTCTTGATAACCTGAAATGTGAAGGACAAGGAAGTCAACACTTCATAGCAGCACTTTGAAACAGCATAAGCTTTTCAACTGCAATCAGCAGAAAACTAATCATTTCAGATTTCATTTGTCTTGAGGGCTTTGGTGCATTATGGGTTTTAAACTGAAATCAAAGGCTGGAGATGCAATGCCTGGGAAAGCAAAATCCTTCCTTGGAAATGAGTCACTGCAACTTCTGCTCAGATTTCAGTACAGATGATGATGCAACATCTTTTACTGCAGGATTGATAAATATCTTTTTAAAACATTGAGATCATAAATGGACTCACGCAGGAGCAGCTCATTTTATTTTTAAAATGAAAAATAATGGAGCTAATATGGAAGTTCATTATTCACCTGATTGTTTTTTTCTCATTGATTAATAATATTGCAAATATTTTCTGCAGTACCTAAAAATGTCCCAATAATCTATGAGTATCCAGATGATACACAAACAAGTAAACTAAAGATGAGCATGCATGCAAGATACTGCAAAGTGACTAATAATTAATATAACTACTGAATTGCTGCAGCACTAACAAAAATCTGCCTGTAAGCAAAGCTGAATCTACCTAGAAGATAAGTGGATTTTAGGCTGAAAGTTACTCCTTGTATTTAAAACCTCTGAGTGTTACTTTCATAGAAAATGCATCCAAGACGGCATCACTCAGCCATTCTTTATAAGAATGAGTTTGCCCATCTGTCAGCCAGGATTATTATGCATAACCTGTTTCACATAGCTATGCTGCTGTAGCTAAAAACTAAAGAAGTCAAAACTGTGCTACCAGGCTTTGAAAACAAAAGTGAGGTCCCTTTTTCTTCTCTCTCTCTCTCTCTCTCTCTCTCTCCCCCCCTTCCCTCCCCGCCCCCCCAGCCCCAAATCACGTGATTGGATATGCTTTTGTTACCAGTGATACACTGTTAATAACCTGTAGAAATAAATAAAATAGGTGCACTGCGGTTTAGGAATATCCTTTGGTAATTTTTTTTTTTTTTTAGTTAGAAAAATATTTTTTGAGATTTATGGAAGAAATCAAATTTCTTCTTCCTTTTAGAATGAACGCCTTTGAATTCTAAGGCAATAAGCCTGTAATGTACAGACTTGAATACAATTAAAAGGTCTATTAATCTTCATCCTCCAGGACACAGAAAGATTATCTGTTATTAGTCAAAAAGACATCCCGGAGCCCCTATTACAGCTTCACAAACAGGCCTCTGGTCAAAATGAGACTAAGCTACTGGAAGGACGTATCCAACCCTGGGACTCAGTTCTGTCTTTGATCTGACACAGACGTATATTCTTGGCTTTCAAAACACCCTCTAATGCTTATCAGCTCCCTGCACCTACTGCGGAGCATGTGGAAAGCACAAGGCATGACTGATTCAAGGGATTAACACTGTGCTAAAATCGTTGACCAAGCCTTGGGTTACGTGGGGAAATATCTCCCTGTGCCCTCAAAGTTTAAAAAATAAGCAAATCACTTCGTACTGAGAAAAACGGGAGAGAAAAAAAAAACAAACACAAACATATTGAGAGATACAAGACGAGAAAGTGTGCTTTTGAAGTAGGTGATCAGTGTGTTGGCCACTAGGCCCACCTGGCAAGGTGTCTTGTCTAGGTAAGGAAAAGTAATTTTATGAGAATGGACTTTCACATTTCAGTCAAAAGTTACAATTGAATAACTTACATTTTTGCCGTATGTTTCATTCTAAATCTGGGAAACCTTTCCTGAAAAAAGCTGCACAAAAACTGATTGGGCAAAAGCAAACAGATTTTCAATGCGGAATTTGGATTAAATGAACTTCCAAACAGTTCAGACCCAGATTATTTATGCTAGCCCCCAAGAGAACATAAGAAAACATAATGCAGAAGGCTTTCTCAAAACTCTACCTACCTCAGGCTCTCATCCAGTATTCTAGGGTTTTAAATATTTTTGATAAGGGTAAGAAACCTGGGATCTAGCTGTCTGAGGTGTGAAACAATTTCAGAACCAAGGACTTCCCACACATAATGCTGGACAAGACACTTCCAGGGTTATAGAAAGGCTTCTGCACCCTGAGCCCCTCCTTTGTCACCCCTCAAACGGACACCTGTGTCAGGCTGCAATGAGAACCTGGGCCATTTGAGGGTCAACCTGCCTGCAGTGGATCTTCTGGCAGGCCATGCACACATTTTCTGAGCCTGCTTTGACTTTCGCACCCTTCTCATCCACTCTCCTCCAGATGATTCTTCAGTATGCTCTGCAGTACTTCCGCTGAAGAAAACAACATCCAAACCACATGTATGCTTTTTATAACCTGACCCCAGAGTAGGCTCCTACATGTAAAACCTCTCTAAACCCCTCTGAAATAAACAGAATGAACTCAATGACTGGTCATGGCTGTTAGTTTTAATATCTGGGAGATGCCCCTAGAAAGTCATTTTGTAAATGACTTTAAAGTATTAAACTATGCTCATGCTCCTACCATTTCCAGTAAAGATATATTTACACATAGATATATACATGCATTCCAACTGTTGTTGTTTTCTGTGCTTAACACATGAAAGATTTTCATGTCAACAAGTCTTATGTCATGTTCACACTGATTAGGTTAGTAAAAACATTTAAATCATTTTTCAGCATGTAAAGAGAAGTCAAGTGACAAAACTCCCCAACGCTATTTTAGCTAATTGTAACTAGCATTTTTGAAAAATAAAAGAACTACCTTTTTCTGTATCAGAAACAGTAAAACAGAAATGTGTACTTACAGCTAGGAAAGCAAACATCAACCTCTTGAAAACAAAACTATTGTAAATAATCAACAAAGTTTGATCCCACAGAAAGTCTTTAGGATTTTTAAGAATATCTAAGGCAGAATATGTGCAGTATTTTACCTTTGTAGAGCCAGGCAACCCCTCCTGACATGTGCTACTGCTAACAAAGAAATCCACACACATGCTACAGAGAGTACAATCTGGTCTACCAAAAACCAGCAGAAAAGCAGCAATAAATTATTAATGAAGTTGAAATCTTAACTCAGGAAGTTCTGAGCATAAACACATGCAGAAGTCTGTGAAATCACAGCATTAAGAAATCTAAAAGCAGCGCACTTTCAGCTCTGAGCAATGTGGTTTCCTTGCAGATCCACCAGATTTTGGTTTTGTTTTCATTTTCTCTTGTGCTCCCAGTATTCCCTTCACTAAGATTACACTTTTAAATGGCTCCTGCATCCCCTGCTCTGTCAGGGGGGTACAGCTCTAATTTATTAGAGCCCACTGTTTACTGTCAAAGAATCTACACAAAAAGAGAAATTTTCAATCAACTTCAGGCATGTGGAGGATGTTGTTCACATCTGTTTTCATACTTGGATGGTTAAAAAATCATTTTAGCGGTGTAGATCAGAGAAAAAGCTTGAGTATCTACCAACTACATCCACCAATAAAAAGTCTAGATAAAAACATGTTTTAATAAAAATTAACTTCTAGAAAGAAAGGCATTTTGGTGGCTGAAATAAAAGAATATCACTGCTGCACACTGACTGCTGAGCACAGTTTTCTATCAATAATTCAGGTAAAAATTACTCGTATTCAGTTTACAGCTTTTCTCCACCGACTGGAGAGGCGAATGGAGGTGGGGAACCTCTTTTCGGTGGTCAGTGGGGACAGGACAAGGGGCAATGGCCTTAAGCTGGAGCACAGGAAGTTCCGCACCAACATGCGGAAGAACTTCTTCATGGTGCGGGTGACGGAGCACTGGAACAGGCTGCCCAGGGGGGTTGTGGAGTCTCCTTCCCTGGAGATACTCAAGACCCGCCTGGACGCCTACCTGTGCAACCTGCTGTAGGGAACCTGCTCTGGCAGGGGGGTTGGACTCGATGATCTCTTGAGGTCCCTTCCAACCCCTGCAATTCTGTGATTCTGTGACTGTAAGTAGATGTTTCTCACTCGTGCATTTCAGTTCCATGGGGTGGACTGCTTCCTAACTATTTGCTCTGTAGGCAGCAGAAAATATACCTCAATTACTATAGAAAAAAATCAGCAGTAATTTGTGTACCAACTTGCAACACATTATTGTGCCTGTATCAGATGACTCAGTGAAAGAACATAATTTTCAAATCCGCTATGGCATCCAATAATGAAAATGTTCCCTAGGTATTCTTCTATACTGTTCTACGCTGATAAATTCCCAGCAAGTCTTCTCAAAAAGGTCTTGCCATGGAAAGGATAAAGACACTCTGAGGTTATACCCACAATTGATGTAACTGTCCCATTTTTCCCAAATGCCATGTGTTACACTGATCAGACTTAAAGAGTTTCCTCAAAGCAAGCTCTGCCCTGCCCTACACTGTATTTCGTTCTGGAATTAAGAAACATCCCCAGGTTAGCCCCACACCACACACTGCTGTATGTGTACAAATGTGGTTATCCCCACTATCTACAATGAAATCCCCAGCTCTAGGAGTTGCATGAGGCTATTGGCACCAGAGATCCTGAATTCATGGTCAATTTCCAGCTCAGTGAACCTGACCTGCTTGTATCACAGGCCAGAGGTCCCGCCCAAATATGCAGAGATCATCCTCCAAAACTTTAAAGTTAGATATTTCAGTATCTTTGAATTGCAAAGCCATATGAGAGACAAAGCTTCTTTTATGCATACATTGACTTCAGAAGCACCTTACCAAAACAGGGGTTGAAGTAACATTTTAAGGGATATAAAGTGAGTACTTTGTGCACAGCAATATTTTTGCTTGGATCAGTGTGGGTGAAACAAAGGATTCCTAAATTAACAACAACAAAAATGTCATCATATTAATTCCCAGTATTTCCAAGATTACCAATTAAATCGGTTTGTATGAACCCTGATCTCATCTGCTATATTTAGTAGTTTATTGCTGAGGATGAGATGATGATCCTAGGATGACAACACATCAATTTTGGTTTGAAAGGTATAGTTGGTTCTTAAAGGGAACAGGAGGAAGACTGACTTTTTATATGGGCAGATAGCGATAGGATGAAGGTGAATGGCTTTAAACTGAAAGAGAGGAGATTTAGGCTAGATGTCAGAAAGAAAACCTTAAATATGAGGATGGTGCGGCCATGGCACAGCTTCTTAGAGAAGCTGTGGATGCCCCATCCCTGGAGGTGTTCAAGGCCATGTTGGATGGGCCCTGGGCCGTCTGAGCTGGTGGGTGGAAGCCCTGCCCACAGTAGGGGGTTGGAAGTGGGTGGACTTTAAGGTCCCTTCCAACCCAATCCTGTCTAT
The DNA here is from genome assembly GCA_013396635.1 of Penelope pileata. Classification (NCBI taxonomy): domain Eukaryota; kingdom Metazoa; phylum Chordata; class Aves; order Galliformes; family Cracidae; genus Penelope; species Penelope pileata. The sequence goes on from WBMW01002242.1 coordinate 182,078, forward strand.
GATTCTATGATAATTACAGTGGTACATAATAGCATAAAGATCAGAGGTTAAAACAGGGCTGAGCACACAGACTTTAAAGTTACCTTCTCCTCTGTGTTTCTTTGCTTCTACGTTTGATTGCACATTCAACTGCACATTCAACTGCAAATGAGAACCTTTAAGGAAAGCAGCCTTGTTTTGTTCGTCCAAATAATGCATATTAGAAATGGGCAACTGCCATTTAGAAAACAAATAAACAAACAATAACAACAACAAGAAGAAAACAAAAAACACACAATCCCATTTTCTTGGGACCCTGTGTAGCTCATGAAAGCCACATTGATTGCAATGGTAATGAAATTATCTGTAAGCAGAAGTCTGGCTGCACTTAGAATGCTCAGAAGCCAGCCAGAGCCTTGACATTGGCACAATTTCAAAAGACCTTTTCTTTGAGGTGCTGTAGGATGGCACCAGCTGTTGACAGCAGGTGGGAGGAGGCATAGCAGAGGGTGGCAAACATCACAGACAGGCGTGGTAACGAGGAAACCAGTTCATTCCTGCAAGTGACTCATGCAGGAAACTGCAGAAGTAATTCTGCACCAAGTTTTAAAAGATGACCTTGTCTTTTAATAAGGCAGCACTGTTAGTGCATTTGCATACACTTCTCTTTTGCATGCTTAAAGTCTTTTGAAGTCAAAGAGTTCTTCCATTATATAATTATGCATACATATATGCACATATATACTTACACTTATGTACATATATATGTTCAATTTCTTCTTAGAGGTTTTCATATTTCCTTAATTGTGAACGTGCTATTTGGATTATATGACCACATTCACAAACACACTCCTTATTTCAATTCTCTAACAAAATTCTGAGTTGTAAATTATTTCCTAAACCTTTCCATAGCTTTGTGAGTCCCTGCATCAGGGATATAAATGCATTGTAGTGACAAATTCAGCTGTGACTTGTAGAAGAAGCAGGAAATTTTAAAAAGAAAAACACTGCCAAAAGCAAGTAGGAAAAGTAACTTTCCCAAAGTACAGGAAATCATAGACTGGGAGACGTGTAGGTGACCTAGTGAAAAAATGGCTATAAATTTCTCTAAGATTCTGTGGCTAATGCAACTGGGGCACTTCTGTCTGAAAGCTTACACTCTCAATTGAGGAAGTTTCATTTTCATTATGGTGCCAGTGACAAGGGCTTTGGATGATAGTAAGTCCCTCATATTCTTCACCAAACCATATGAAATATTAAAAACACATAATCACATTATTTTATTTAGTCTATATTTCACATTTCCATCTTCAGGCTCTGGATACTATAGCCATGTAGTACCCTAAAAGAATGCAGTTGCACCTAGAAAGTTTACAATAACTGCTAATGCTTGGTTGTGGAAAAAACCCACAAAATTACACAGAAATAAATATTTTTCACAGGCAAAAGCCTTTTTCATTTCTCAGTATTTGCCAATACTGGGATAACTAATTGAGCCTCAGAGCTTCACTGCAGAAAGCACTTTCTGGAGAACATTTGTGATGACAGCTCCTGTCCCTGAGCACCCACAGTGACAGCACATGTAGTGAGCAGATGGTTGACATCTTACCTGACAAGTTCAAACTATCCTATGAGTTTATGGTTCAATTTTATTAGAAATGAACTATCACCTGTCAGGGCAGCTCTATTTTCCTAGTTCCTTAATTCCTTTCATTTTTGGCTTCTGGAAGTCCTTCAGAGGCAATCCACGAGCAACAGGACTCAGTCCTGGCGTGGCGTGGTAGCTGTAACTGGGAATGCTTCAGCATTCCATGGAAGTAGGAGACATTGACAAAACTAACAATGGTAACAAATATGTCAGTTGGCCTCAGTGAGAGGCCATTTCCTCTGCAAAATTTGCCTTAGCTTATTTGTCATTGATGCATGCAAAAAATATGCTATTTGTTATATACATCCATGCTTCCTCATACATCTTTGCAATATTGTAGGAATATCCTTCTTTTATTAGTACTTTCCGCACCTGTTTACATTTACTTTCGTTATTATTCCATCCATTCTGACTTCTCTAAAAATGATCAAAATTAATTTAGGTGAAAGAAAGACAAAAATATATTTTGTAGAATTTTAACAGACACTGAAAATGCATTTAACCTGTTGACAAGTGCATTTACACCTAATGCACTTACACCAGGTGAATCTTAAAATTTACCACCATGACAGCAAGAAATGTACCATGTATCACATGGATTGCATTTCATTTGCTCATGGAGCCCATAGTTTCTCAGGCTGCGCATCAGAGAAGTTAGGTTTATTTCTATACAGCAGTTGAAATGCAATGATCCCAAAGAAATATGGAACTAACCTCCTTGAAAAGAAAGTGCTGAACTAAAATAAATGAGATGGGGCTTGCCAGTATTTTTATGTGTCATTTAGTGTAGAGCTCTGCAATACAGTTTTTTATCTGCGCAAACTCCTTGAATAACTAAGCTTTTTCTAAACAGAAAATAAAAACATTAAGAAGGGATACAATATACAGTCTTCTCTCCTTAAAAGCTGATAGTTTTGTCTCTTTCAAGTTGCCATCCCAATTGTTCTAAGTGTATCTTGTCATAAAAGGAAGTTTGATGGCTTTATACCCAGTCCAATCCTAACTGGCATCTGTTCTCAGATAATCCTGAAAATGCATCCAGGAAAGTTTTCCTGCCATGCAGCTAAGATAAAGACGAAGTAAAGTCTCACCAGTTTCTGAAAATCCTTACAAATGCTAAGAGCCACGGAAAGCCCCTGTATTTGCCAGCCTGGACTATGGGTGTTTTGCAGCTGGCATGCTAATTTTTGCTCAGAAACAGTAGCAGGAACAACAGCAGATCTTTTCAAATTGTTCCTCTTCATTTGTGGTGTTTCCTGTGGAAGTCTCTTAAGAGAATGGAGATGGGAAACAAAGCATGGTCCCTCCGGAGTGATAAGAGGCCCAGGAGGTGAAAAGCACCGTGCAAAGCTCCTATCCACTGGGATGGGCATCACCGCATCAGACAGGATCTCTTGGTTCTTTCTTGCTCTGCACATTTGGTTTTATCACATTTTTATATGCCATTTACTCACACTGAGGAGGAATTTCTTCATTCTCCTCAGAGCAGCAAGCTGAGAGCACGCTTGGTCCAGTCTGTTCACAAAGGCATGGCTGGCCTCAGCACCACTTCAAGATAGTGTCTTTGTCTTCTGTCTCCACTGAGAAGCTTTCTGTTAGGTTCTCAATGTATCTTAATATATCAAAACACATGGACCAAAATCTCAGAAATGAGCACCAACAGAGAAACCTGAGACCCCTTGAGCTAATAGATATCTCACTGATGGAAGAGATCTGCAGCTGGATTGCTCTAGGTGAGGAATTTGACAGGAGTCAGTAAAGAAGATTCCCACAGAGTGAGTATCCGGCTGCTGCATGCAGACCTGCACATCTAAGGAGGGGTAGACCTACTAATGTATGTTGACCTGATACCTCTGTTCTATATTCCTCTATGCTAAGGTTCTAGAGAAACATCAGAGAAATATTCCTCACAAACCTTCCTTCTCCTTCTCTAAATCAAACAACAGTTACAGTCATCATGCCTGATGGACACAGGAGCAGTGGTTTTGACACTGTGGTACTCTGCATTATGATAGAATGTTTTCTGCTGCAAATGTGCAATATCATCCTCTCCCACTGGCATGAAAAATTCTGAGTTCAATCCCTGTAAAACACATGCAGTGTGTTGAATTATATTTATGATGAGCTGAGTTGATATAAAAAGAAAATATTATTTTCTCATAGCATATTAAAAAATAGCAGCATTTCAAACCTGTGTGCATATATCAGCTATGCTTAGGTTTGTCTCCTATCTGCATGCTCATACAAGGAAAAGGGAGGCCTGAGCCGCCTTCTGTGTTTTGCAGGTGTGATCTTAAATTAGAGCAGTTTTCCTGAACTCCAAAGGGGAATATGTTTCATCTTACTATGAGTTCCCCAAAGCACACTGATTAGCCTTGCATGTCTCTTGTTCCACTGCTACCATCTGACACAAAGCTGAGAGCTGTTGTAGCAGCTACAATACCAGTGACAGGCACAAAGCAAAGGTTTGGCTCCTGCAGCTGCTCAATTAGGAGCAATCCTTTCAGACTATTTGTTTTGTAATTTTTCTCCAAGACAGTCTTACCAATGAAAGGTAGCAATGAAAAGATCTAGTCCTCTTTGTGCATATTGCAATCTACTTAATTGCATCAAAAATTAAACTGTTCGTTTTTTTTTTTTTTTTTTTGGTTGGTTGGTTGTTTTTTCCTGACAGAGGAGTAAAATCAGCGGTTTGTTTCTTAAAGGGAAGCATTTAAGAAGTGGTATTTGCTATTTTATTCTTAATGCTTAAAACGTGTTGCTCATAACAAGCTCACCACTGTGAACCTTCCTGCAGAGATCTGAATTTTATAGCATCCACGTGCACTGAAGCACTAGTGAAAATGTAACCAAAGAGATTAAATATAAACTATATAACTGCATTTGATGGTTAAATTAACAAATGGAGGCACTGTAAAAAATAAATCCGTTGTAACATGCTGTAATTGGTTTCCGTGGTATTAATCCAGTTGTTTCAGAAACTTTTTCCCCAATTTACCAGTGTTGAACGTGTGAATGTTCAGACTCCTCTGTCTTCATAATCGTGCTTCTTTTTTGATGTATATGCTTTAAATACACATCAGTGTGAAATATTTACAGTGCACGCAGCATGGCTGATTTACAAACTTGACATCTGGCTGCTTTGCGATTGTATAAATGCAGAAGTGCTGAAACCTTGCAGATTGTTTGGCTAGCTGCAGTGATAAATTAGCAATGAACTAATAAGTGATAAATGGCTCCAATACCATGGATGATCTGAGCACTGCTTCCAAACCAATGTGCCCTGCACCTTGCACCTGCCCAAAGTAAGGTAGCACCTCTCATCATAAAGAAGAAATAGCTGCCCCCTTCTATCATTGGGTAGGTGTCCATGATCTTGGCAAATCATTGTGGAAGGATTTGGAAAGTGCTAAGGCAGAGGGGCTCTACTGCCACAGAAAGAGCAGATCCCTATCTGGAAAGAAGACATCCAGCGGCAAGGTGATGGGCTATGGGTAGAGCTGCAATCATCACACGGGATTCTGCTGTATTTTGTCTCAGAAGATAACTGTACTTGATTATAAAATCAATATGCACCTCAGGATACCCTTATCCCTCTTCTAAATCCCAGGGTTTTGTTGTGGCAGGTAGAAGCACAAAGACGTCTATTACAGCTCTTGAGCAAAATCTCTCCATGAGTTTGAAAAGAAAAATGCCTTCAAATGACAATATTTTTCTCCCTCGGATAATTCTGATTAAATTTCTACTCTGGCAGCATGACCAGTGTATTTTTGCAATGTATCATTCAGTATAATGCTCTGCATCAGGTTGATGAATCTGAACATCATCTAAGGCTTGAATATTTTCACCAGAACCACAGAGTCACCACTCATCCCCTGAGATGCAGATGCTTGAGAAGGGCTTGTCATGTCTTGCAACAGGTTCCTCATTCCTAGAGGAGGCCAGCAGCAGCCTTGGAGATTCAGACCCTGCTAACTGAATTCTCCAGCCATGGAAACAGGCAAGTTGCTCCTCCTGAAGTCTGAGCTGAATGGAGAAAGATGTCAGTCCACAAAGCTAGTGGAAAGTGAGTAATGGTAATCTGAGCTTTTGCTGAGAGCTCTGAAATCCTCGGTAGATCATTCTACCAGCATCTGAATTTCTGTTGAGTAGCTTCTTCAGACTCAGGTGCTCTCAGAAAGGCAGAGCTGGATAAAACATCCTTTAGGGTCCTTGGGGACTGTTTGTTGACACTGCTTAGGATATGGTGAGACCTCTGAGCAGACATGCACAAAGAAAAAAAGAAAGCTGACCCACTGCTAAACATCACTCGGTGTGTAGGATGGACAGCGCAGATGTGCTAACTGTCAAGTGTGTATAAAACTACATAAAAATGAAATGCATTGATAATGCTGCTATGAAATTGATTTTTAAAAATATTTCCGTATTTGTTGAAATTTGTAAACATGCAAATTTGCATAAATATGTAGTAATCTACACAAGTGTACAAAAAGTAATACAAAATAAACATGATGAAAAGTTTAAATCCAAAAATAAGGGACCAAACATGAATTTGCAGCATCCATGCAAGATCCACCGATCCACTGTGCAAATGAACCCCTCATCAAAAGAAAAAAATCACAAAACAAAATTAAAAAAATATCTTGTAAGCAACAGTTTCCTGCTCCTTCCTTGTTCATGAAACAAACCCTTTTCTGCCTCACTGTGCTCCACCATTTCCAGTGATGACAGGAGCAGACAGTATATAGGTATCTGCTTGCTGTTTCCTGGATGGACAAGCTCTTTATGTGCACAGCAATTGCTTGCTGCCTTCTTCTGCTCCATATCAGGTTCCCCAGTAACTAGTACAGCAGCTTGTTTTGTTGCAGTAGAGGGTTAGGTATTTAGTGTTTCCTCATAACATCTTAGCCTAAATCACACATTTTTGTTGCTCTGAGCTCCAGCTAATACAAGGTGCTTTCGCCTTGATCAGAGTCAAACAAAGCAGAGTGAAGCATGTTTCAGCTTCTCATCTGAGGGAGGGAATCCTGTTAGTTCTCACAGAAGACTGAAGCTCATTTCAGGAAGTTACTTTTCAGTTCATTTTAATGCAAATTCACTTAGCTGTTTTCCCTGCAACATTTGTAAATCAACATCAAATTCTATGTAAGTCATTCCTATTTGTATAGTGTGTTCTGACAATATTTTACTAGTGCTATTAAAGCAAGTACATTTAATAACAGTGTTTCTGGAACTAAAAAAGCCATGCAGACTTGATTAATCAGATTTTAAATCTCTATTTCCACCCTCCCTTCTGCCCTAGCATTTATAGTGGACATAGCTAATTATGTTCTATGCCTTTATGACTTACTCATCAGTGTACCAGAAATGTGTTTGGATGTTGCAGTAAATTAAACTTTTTGTACACAACTTACTATCAGCAAGCTTGTCTATTCTCCAGCCATGTATTTAACCAGGCTGAAAAATATTGTCATTTATACAAATTAAAGCTACCATCAATACTTTCAAAATTGACCATTAGTAACACTTCAAAACTTTTCCATGGAAAACAGTCTTTTGCCCGTTTACACTATAGTTCTTTTATTCCTTTATAAGGTGGAAAGTTTACTGTGCAATTTTATCTAATACCAGAAACAAAGTTGTGAAGTTCACTTGCCACTTTCACATATAATGTTAATTTAAGAATTTGGAAATATTAATAGTAAAATGATTAGGTAAAACATAAAATGTAAAAATTTTCCTGGCTACTCACTTACATAGATAATTCTCCCTTTGGTGTAAGGACTATTGCAGGATATGATTCTGCAGAAATAAAGCTGATGGTTCTATAAAATCCACATCTATAAAATCAGCATCCACGTGGCTGATAAAGGAGTCATTTGTCACTACTCCTGAGTTAACCAGATCATGCAAGCTCAATGGAGAAAACTATTCTGACGGAACACAGAACACATGTCCCATATTTGTCATGATGCACTGAGGATTTACTTCCAGCTATGTGAAACAAGAATATTAATTAAGTATCACTATCCTGTCCTAAGCTTCTTATTCAGTTTATTTTTCCTTTTCGTTGACTCGCGCTTTTTTTCTAGCTCTGGACTGGTACAAACCAAGGGTATTCTGCCTCCAAGAGTGGCCAAAAGCAGACAGAAAAGTAAAAGTAAATATGTTTCAACCTTCTACACCTACATTCTCCATTAATTTTTATATAAGGGAATTTCTTGAGAATGACATGTGTCTTAGTTTCTAACAGAAGTTACTTCTCTCACAGTGTCTGGTATGAAGTTGTGTTTTGTTCCCAGAAGAGAAACAAATGATAACACCTGGCAGTGCTGAACACAGCCAAGGACACATTTTGTTCCTCAGTGAAGCAGATAGAAGGCATAAGGAGCTGGGAATTGGGAGGGGACAGGACCAGGGCAGCTGACCCAAACTGACCAAAGAGCTATTCCATACCACATCACATCATGTGATTTTTACGGAAGAGGAATCCTTCTTGCTCGGAGGGAGGGGCTGCTGGCCGGTTGGGTATCGGTTGTTGGTCCCTTGCTTTGTGTATTGTTTCTTATATATATATATATGTACTGGTATTTCTTTTATTCTCTCTGCTGTCTTAGTAAATAGCTTTTTATCTCAACTCACGAGTTCTACCGTATTTATTCCTTAATTCTCTCCCCCATCCCACTTGGGAGGGGGGAGGGTGAGCGAACAACTGTGTGGGACTTAGCTGTCTGCTAGGTCAAACCAGGACAACATGTTTTGCCTATTTAGTAATTTCTACTTGGTTTCTTCCTCTAAGAATTGTTCTTGTCCAGCCTCTTGTTGAATTCACATCAATCTTTCATGGCCACAAAACCATTGGTCTACCTTGCACTGTGTAAACCACACAGTGGGTATATTTATTTTCTCATTAACCTGACTCCTACTGTTGATGTTCTCTACCTCTTGTAATGGAAGCTCTTGTTTTTGTTTCTCAAAAAATGATATTTTTTCTTTTTTTTTTTTTTTAACTTCTTCAGATTTATCTCAGAAAGAGAACTAAACAAATGTATAAGCAAGTAATTAAGACAGTGCAGTTAAGCACAAGGTGAGACCATTTGATCTTTCCTTCCAGTCATTTTAACCAGTTACTCTTTCATTCAATTTCTACACTGGTACTCAGTAGTGAGGTTCAGTCACACACACATTCCTTATCCATATACAGCAGGCAGTATTTCAGTACCCACTAATGGGCAGTACAGCAAAGAAATGGAGTGCAGAAGGCATAAAATTCCTGCATGCTCAGTTCACACAGTCTGTAGATGGTAAGTGGTAGATACTCTAGTAAGATAAATGCTCACTTATAATACGGATGTGTTCCCTATTGCACAAGCCTGGTCCACCTCTCCAGTCTTCACTGTTTACATTACTTTAGAAAGGACAGATTAGTAAAGGAGATGCTGAAAGGACAACAGAGCTTTGTGCTATGCTGAAAAACATGGTACTTGCTTGTAAATGGTAAGATTTTGAACCCATTGCAATTTTGAATGCTAGTCCTTTTAGCTACTTACATTTTCCCCCTGGTTTGACAGTTGTAATTTAGATACTAAGCTGCTTCTTGGTATATATGAGTCTTCTTTAAGAGAACAGAGATAGTGTTTTACAGAAGAACTGATACCAGCCATTACTGCCTAAAATTCTGAGAGAGAAATATTCATGGTTTCATCCTGTCAGGAGACAAAGACCATTTGCTATCTCAAGAGATGAGAATGTCAGACCAAAGCTGATCCCAGCATCATGTCTGTGGTAGTGCTAAAACTTGAGAAAACTCAGGGGAAAGTGTTCTCCTGGTAGAATAGCCTTAGTTTCTGAAGTTGTATCTGGACAATAATATTTATAGCCACTTATCCTCCATGAATTTATTGAATCAGTAATAAGTTTACTTATATATTTGATCTCCATACAATCCCATATTATATGGGATGTTTCCTTTATTCTATAAATGTGCTGACTGCTAATCTCATGCATCCCCACTTAATTCTTACGAGGCAAAAAATATCACATATTGCATTGCTAATCCACTTCCTTTGTACCATTCTCTGACTTTTTTTTTTGTTACACACTGAGAACTTAGGAGATTTGTCTAAAGTCAAAATCAATGTAAAACAAAACAAAAAACCAACACAACCCCAAAACAAATTGGCAAAAGTCTGTCAAGTATTTTAGGCAACTGAGATAGAAATTATTTGCAGGATGGTATGGACAATGAATCCTGCACTTAACGGGAGTGATTGCTTTGGTAGGATAGAGGTGTATGACCAGTGACTGCAATGCATGACATGGGTTATTGCCAGTCATTACTCTGTATATTGTGGAAAGCATATAAAAATAAATACTAGCATTTGTACTGACTTCACTACATTCTGAATCAGGATTCTGATATTTTCTTTTGAAACATCACAACATTTTGATTTTTATCCTGCCAGCCATACATGAATATATACTGGTTTGCTTGTTCTCCTTCTGCCTCAGGTAGACATTATATCCTGGATACCATTCTGTAAAAAACAAAAAAAAAAAACATTCTATGATATTGTAATAGGTTAGTTAATGCCTGTTTCTCAGCTGTAAAAATCCTACCAAACAGCTGCTACAGTCTTCAGTGTGCAATGTGGTACTAAAGCTGGTGTAATAAACTAATTAATATAACAAAATAATAGAACAGTCTGCTTTTGTTTTTATCCCTGCTACGTGATGACTAAAATCAAATGGGGTTCAGTGACGAGATCTGCATCTTATAAGCACTGCCTTTGTTAGAATCATGGCATCGACTTGTCTTTTTAAGCATTTCTCTTAAATCTGAGAAATAATGGGGTGATACAATGTAAAGTGACAGATGATCAAATTGTCTAGAAAGCTCCTCACACACAGTCTCTGCTCCAATTTTTAAGACCAAACTGCCTAAATGGCTGAAGTGCAGTGCTCAAATGAGATTTACAGGTCTCTGTAAAAATGAGGAACAAATTAAATTTGAATAATTAATTTTAATGTTTTCATTTATTTTTTTTGTGCATTAAAGTTTAACTTGCTTATATGTTTTAATGCAAGAAATAAAATCTAATTCCCAGAATTCAGTTCTCATTTCAGTCAAAATGAAATGGAAACACAAGAGGACTGCAATGTAAATTGATTAGCCACAATTTTCACCTTCCCTTTGAGCTTCCGTAATAGATGACAGACTTTTTTTTAAATCACAGAGTTAGATGTTGGGTTACATTTTATGCAACATGACAACATTTATTTCCAATTGCTTTATTTTTTCCCAGAATGCTATTACTCCATTTGAAGTTTGACTTTTTAGAGGGTCAAAAATACAACACTTTGGTCCTTTGCTGCCTATCCTCTCTTGCCCCAACAGCAGGTGTCATTATTGTTTCACTAGAACAAAAAACAAATATTATTTTATGACAGTTTTCCGGAAGTGTGGAGTGCAACCTGAAAATTTTAAAAAATAATATAGAGGAAAAAGGAAAAAGATTGCACCCTCCGCCTATGCATGTAGTCAGATATAGAGTAGTTCTGACATACAAAATACTCAAAGGCCCTTTCTTCATTCTCTTGTGTTTTATTTATGATATTTTAAATAGAGAGTTAGCTTGGAGTACAAAATACATTAACTTTTATCTTGCCACAGAGTCAGACTCTTTTAGCATCACAAAATCATGTACAATAGGATGAGGAATAAAGAAAATAAATAGAACCATGTTAAAAGTTTCCAATAATGTCTAAACAACTCTTAAATTCTCATAAAGCAGAGATTTAATTTTTAATATCAAATGACTTTCTAGGACTATGAATTATTGCTGTGAAGCTTGGAAAACAAGACGTTTAAGCTCCTCTCAAATAAAAACAACCCTTCTGGTATATTTCAGAACACAAAGCAAATCCTATTCTGGTCTGTGAATTTATACTGGTGTACATTTGGAGAAAGTGAAAAGAATAAACAATTTGGTGGCAGCTGATGTGAAAAATGGTCAACCACTAATAACTAAACTGGCAGATGCTTTAAGGCTGCTCCGAGGTTTATTTTGACTGAAACAGTCCTGCCTGCTAAGTTAGATGTGCGGGCAGGAAACAGGCAAGTTTCCCCACAGAACAAAATGAATGTATCATTTGTACACTTGTCACCAGACACCTCTCTACTGCTGCTAAGGGCACCACTCCCATTTGCTTATTTGGATTTGGTACATGTTCTGATGTGCCATCTGGTCAGGACAATATTACTGCAGTGTTCACATTCTTTGATTGAGGTTCACCACACACATCTTACATGGATAAACATGCAACATGTATTTATAAACAGAAAAATAATCATGGTACTACTAGAAGTCTAGCTGAAGAACCTATATGAGCTAAACGTGAGAGACAATGAAAACAGCAAGGCTTTCTTCTGCAGTGAACTTCCATGCAGCTCTGAACTATGAGGCCGCTATCATCTGAAGCCCATTTTGTCTGTAAGAGTGTAGAGGTATCCATGCTGTGCCAATACATTGTGTCAGTGAGTTTCATAGTATCAACACTGACATGTAGATTGGCCAGTAATTTAAAAAAACACTTTCTAAAAATCTCTTACTTCTATTCCTTGGCTCCATGCCATGACATCACTTAAAGCTGTTTGGCATCTCTGAAAAAAAGCAAGTCTTCACTACTCCTGCAATATGCTACTGAGGTTCCTAAAAATTCAGAAGGCTCTGCGTAAAGTAGGAGCACACAGAACCAAACCCACAGTATTTTTATGTGTGGTAAACAGCACAGTATTCAAATTCAATGTACCTGACAAATAACAAATAAGACAAATATCACAAAATAAAGTCCATAAAAATAAATTCAGAAACAGGAATATGCAGTGAGTGTCTGTTCCTCTGTTTATAAATACTCTATAAAGCCTCTGAAGCATTTCTGTTGCCAAAGGGAGATCATTAACCATCTGTGTAAGACCTTTAAAAAACATTCTGATAGTTTTCTTAATACTTCTTAGCTGAAAACAGTATTTGTGTGTTTTAATTCTTGCTGTCTCATAAAAAAAGATGACCTACTAAGATGGGTCTAAGTATTTTTACTTTTGTCATTGGAAAAAACAAATCTGTGCTTTTTACAGAGATGTTTTCCTTTCATGAGCTGTATATAGAATTAACTTCTACTTGTAAAAATATTTTTCTGCTTAATTATACAACAAAGAAAGGCTGAGTTGAAATAGGATTAATATATCTTGTGGTTAATTAAACATGAAGCTTTTAAGAAGATCACTCCAACAACAAAAGCAATTAACACTTGGTTATGTATAGGATGTAATTAGGCAGGCAGTTCTTGTAATTCACAGGACTAATTTTTAAAGCATGCATTCCCATTAGCTGACTTATTTTAGGGAAAACTGTTTAATGAGAAAGAGCACATGCACTGTCAACTCGGGTACTCTCTCAGCTCTGTCCAAATATCAAAGATGAATTATAGATTAAAAACCATGGCCCAATTCCAAGAAAATTTGTCTTAATTTCTAACTTTATGACTGTTGAACAACTCTCAACTTCTCTAAGTAGCTGTATGCTCAGACATAGGCTCAGAATCAGTGAGGAACTCCTGCGGGAGTCTATTCTGACACTGTATGTTAAAAGACTCAAGGTGCTCTTGAACAAGACCCTGATAATTGAAGAAATGTTTAGCTGCAGTATTTTTGTGTCTACTGTCATTTCCCTTCTTTTGCTCTCCTTCTCACCTTTTCTGCTATGATTTTTCTCCTCTGTCATGTTTTCTGACAGGGAAACTGCTCTTGCATTACCTGAGGATCAAGCAGGATGAATACTATTAAGCAGGGTGGAAAGAGGGTCTTGCTCAATACATTCCTATATAGACACACCCCAATTAACTTGAAAAATAAAAACAAAAAAGCCAAGCTATTTAGTATTTTGCTGACACGAACACCAACCTATGACTGGGGGGGAAAAGCACATGATGAAAACAAAGATCAAGCTGAGGTTCAGAAAGAGCAAGAGAAACGTCCATACTGACTCTTATGTGATGCTTTAACATGCTGGGATATGGCTGTTTCATTTTTCTGTTTATTGCTAGTTAAATGTCAGTCTAGTAAAGTGTCCTTCCTCTGAAGAAGGCTGTGGGGTAGTCAATTGTCTTCAAATTCAGATTAATGAAACTTATTTGCCACCAGAATTTCCTTGTGTTTGTGTCTCCATTTCATTATTTACTTAACGAAAAATATATATGATCTCTGTTCAGGCTAGGAACCAATCTGCCTTTATCTATTTCATGTAGGGAACAGAATAAGGAAATGAACAGCAGATGTTGCATAAAAATGTTCTGAAGTGAACCCAGAATTTCAGAATACAGCTTCACAAAGTTGTTAAACTGGTGTCAAGATTAAAATGGTAAGAATGCAAAAGAGAGAGGCCAATCCAGTGAAGAGGCTTTCCAAAACTTTTGTATATTTTACTTACAGTATCTTGACGGATATATGAAGAAAATATAAAAGTGCCTTGCTTAGTCAAGAAATAACATTTGGAAAATATTACAGAGATGTAAAGGGCAAATAAAAACAGCACAGCATAGTTAATAAAACATTTAGCGAACAGAAAACAGAACCAGACCCAGGTCCATACTGTTCTTTGTCTTTCATCTTGCATCAGCTTTTGTCTCATATGTTTTTACATCAGGCATTTTTTGCTGCTTAAACATACTTGACCTTGCCAAGGTCACTTTGTTTATCTCCTTCATCTGTATTTTCTTGGTCATCCTTTCATCTTGTCTGGACTGAAAAGTATTTTTGGTCAACCATACCTCATTCTGAAGGAGTCTAAAACTAATTCAGATGCAGCTATGAAAACAATGAACAATTTTATTTGGAAAAAGTAGACGCTGTTAAGAAACACTGCCTTGGAAGGTAGCATGAACAGGGAACATATTTGCAGCCCTTCCTTCTGTAGTCCTGCCTAGCCAACTTTGTAGCCATTTTGTCATTTTAAGGCAGAGGAAGTATAGTTTTGTTTCATGGATAGAGAGAAAATATTATTTCAAATCAGTGTAAAGTGTAGCTAGGTAAAATGGGAAGGAATTTAAAACAATGAAAAACTAACATCTGCCCATTAAAATTTAACACATGCCTTTTTAGATGGTGCTGCTATTGGCATCAGGAAAGAGCAAAATTTCCACTGTAAAATACACAGTAATGAAAAATACTTCAGACTTAGATGCTATGTACATCAAAATTCAGAACAACCAGGGAGTTTTTGCTTGCACTCCCAGATATTTTAAAGCAAGATCAAAAGCCGTTATTGTAATAGGAAATGGGTCATTATTCAATTTAACTTTCATCTGCAGGGGAGTGATACAGAAGAAAACTACAAGTCAGTAAAGGAACTGACAGCACTCTCTTGCAATGCTTTAAAGCTAGATATGATTCAACTGTTCATGGAAACTTCTCGAGTAATTTTTGTTAGTGATGATGAATTAGTTGCATTTCAAAGACAGGTTCTGGAACACAGAATTAACCCCTTATTTTTTTACAGAAGACTTAACAGAGGGAGCAGGAAATAATTCACTGAACAGAGTAGGACATTTTGCAATGAAACATTTTTCTCCTAAAATCCTAACTTTAGCTGCTTTACCTTTCAGATGGACTCTTTACTGCATGCACCTGCTTGTGAAGTCATCATGCTATGAATTCTTAGTCCAGGAAGTAATTAATATGCTATATCCAGTTGTTTCCTATTGCCTGGACACCTTGCAACACTTTGCATCCTCCTGTCCTTCTAATAATCTTCTTCCTTGAATTTGGCCAATCAGAGTAAAATCTATGATTTTACCAAGGCTTTAGACTTTCATACCTAAATGGCAAAATACAGCCTAAACACAGCATTGAGAAGCCAAAATAAACCAAGGTTTAATGCTGCCTTATTTAATTTCAAGGCTTAAATTCAATTACCACTATAAACATTTCCATAAAATGAATTGCAGAACAGAGCTCTGCAAAGTCAAAAGCAATTTAGGAAGAGCAATGCTGAAATGCACAATTTAGTAACATTATTAATGTGAATAATGCATTTAACTTGAAATTTAACTTGATTTGAGAGAAAAACTGGGTTAGAGAATGACCTCTGGAGTGGCCATCAAATATTTGCTGACAGGTATCTGTGACTAGGAAATCAAGGCATATATAATACCATTTCTCCAAGATATGCATGTGTGCTAGTAGCATTAAAAAAGCATTGACAATAAAATGAGTTGTTCAAAGTTAAAAAAAAAAAAATTAAAAATCTTGCTGTTCACCTCAAACTACAGTGTCCCAAAAGCAAAAAGCAATTGGGCAGTTGCAAAACCATGTCTGGGGCTTATGGGCGAAATGTGATCTGCTTGGCATTCCAGCTTAGGCAGTGTAAAGTATGTGTATTTAATAGAATTTAGAAGTGGGTACCTTTTTTTACATGTTTTTTATTTTTGACTACATCACTAGGAACTATTTATCTGGTACCACCTCATTTTATCACTGGTCACTTTTTACAGTAAAAAATTTATCTACAGCACATTTCCGGCAAAGTGTGGGAAAGAAGAGATCTGTATTAATAGTTTAATCACAGCCTGCCTTGTTATGTGGCTGCATGCTGTGAGCTAACAGACTGAGCAGAGTATCAGTCTGTGAAACTCTTCGACGTAAGCATAAGACTAACGAGATGCCAAAACTGAATTAAGTACTTCAAGCAGAAAATGAAACCTGCCTTACCAAGAACAATCGGAAAAGAAAAAGATAAATTTGAATTGAAAAGATAAAATAACAAATATTGACTGTAAATATCTTTCAGTAACCCTGTAACAAGCATGGTACAAAGTAAGGTTTATCTCTGTACAAATTCCCTTTTCCTATCTGTAATCTGCAAACTCAGTTTTCTTCTTGTGAGAAATTATAATTAAAAATGAGTAATAGCTTTGCTTCTGAAGAATGAAAAAGACCTTTTGTTTCTATAAATGTAAAGGACATTAGTTGCTTTCCTGATCTGCTGGTGATGACTTGGTTTATTAGAGCTGCAGAAAAGGATTCATCCCCTTCATTTATAATGTGCTCTAATTAAGCTTACAGTTCCAATAGAATACTTCTGTATTTTTCAGAGACCAGTCACAATACACTGCTTAGCACTCCAAGCTTTCTAGAAGTCATGTAATTTCCGCATCAAGTTAATTACTAGATTGGTCTTAAACTAACATCTTATCTTATTCCAATTTTGGGTATTTCAAGTCCTTACTTAATTAAGATGTTGTTAAGCATTTTCTTTTTCTTTCCGAAGTATGGGTATGAAAAATAAAATATTTAAGCTGGTGGCCAGACAGAATCCACTTATCTGTCTACTTTAACCATTATTGGTAGAAATACTTGATTTGGTAATGACACAATTCAAAAGATAATTAAACTATCCACATAATTTTCTCCTTCTGCATTGTTTTCAGCATTTATGAAACACTACAGTATAGTAATTTCCTATCTGGCAAGCCTCTGCAGAACTCATTAAGTATAAACTGGCAAGTACAGCAAAACAGAGCAGAAAGAGGCAGGTGCAAGAATAGAGGAGTAGGAAATACCACATGAAAGACAGAAAACAACATTCCTGTTTTTGTGCTAGAGTGAAAGAACGCTACGCTAATCAACATGAAGTGAAAAATAAACTTTTCTTTCCCACATTAA